>WBNO01006766.1:280365-380349 GCA_013400575.1 Peucedramus taeniatus
ACCCGCCGCCTGCTTACCCGCAAGTGCCTTTACCTGCAGCTCCTTTACCTGCAGCTCCTTTACCTGCAGCTGCCTTACCTGCAGCTCCTTTACCTGCAGCTCCTTTACCTACACCTGCCTTTACCTGCAGCTCCTTTACCTGCACCTGCCTTTACCTGCAGCTCCTTCCCCTGCATCTCCTTCCCCTGCATCCCCTTCCCTGCATCTTCTTTCCCTTCCTGTCCTTCCCCTGCATCCCCTTCCCCTGCCTGTCCTTTCCCTGCAGGGCAGAGCTGGAGAGCAGGGCTCCATCCTGTGCAGCAGTCACTTGGTGAATGATGACACCACCATTCCAAACCACCCCCCTCTCCCTTCTTCTCCCCATCTTTGTGTGCTGGCCACGAGGCCACACGGTCTGGTCTGGGTGTCCCTGGGCCAGCTGTGCTGGCCGTGTCCCCTCCCAGCCCCCGGGCACCCCCAGCCTCTCGCTGTGGGTGAGCAGCACAAAGGGCCTTGGCTCTGGGTGAGAGCTGCTCAGGGACAGCAAAACCATCCCTGAGTTCCCAGCACTTCCCAGCACAAAGCCACAGCACAGCCCCATAATGGCTGCTCTGAAGAAATTAACTTTATTACAGTCAAAACCAGCACAGCACTCCTGGGCTTTATTCCCTCTTTTCCCTGGACCTAGCAGGATTAAAGGAAGCAACTCCTACATAGGCTTGTGGCTCTGATGGCTGCTGCTGTTGGCTTTGGATGCAGTGAGCCAGAATTCTAGAAAAAGAGTTGTTTCTGTAGGGAATAAATTTATGTAAAGATAGAAATCAGAGGAGAAATTCTTTCCTTAGTGCAAGATCAAAGGGAAGGACATGGACATAAAATTCATCTTTGCTGATTCTGAGCTGACTCTATCCTAAGTCAGGTCTGGAGACTGGTGATCAGGAATGATTTCTCTTGACCTTTCCTTATTTGTTGGGTTTTGTTTGAGATTTTGTGTGTATGGTTTGGGTTTTTGTTAGTTTGGGGTTTTTTAATAGGAAAATATATTGAAACATAAGTAAAAACCTTGCTGTAGATTTTGGGAGCACTGTGCTCTTGTTATTTTGCCTTCAGCAACTGTAGAGTTAGACCAGAATTGAAGACTTGAAAATCCCACCTGCACAGTTCCTTACTGCAGAACTGCTTTAGAACAATGTAATAGAGTCACTGTGGGAGTGGAGATCATTCCCAGGATCATAGCAGTGGAGGAATTCATCCATGAGACTGTATCTTTATTAAGCTCAGCTTCACACTATTAAGAAGCCTTGAGATTGCCTGTCCTTTTAATGGACTGTAAGTTCACTTTCAAAATGATGCTATAAAATGATTCAAAGTGTGTCTGCCCAAAATACAGAAACTCTCATCCTGTGTATTTACCAAAGCAGCCAGAGTGCCTTGTGAAGAAAATAAAATAAGAGAATGCTTTATTATTTCTTAGATGTGGCATAGTCAAAGGGCATGCACATAAAAATATATGTGTTGAAAAGAAATATGACAGAAATACTCTTCTAAAAGCTCCTTGAGGAATATCAGATGGATCCAGTGATTCAAATGTGAACAGCATTTTCACATTGGTGGTCCATTAGTCCATCTTTTCCAATGAACCTGAAGATAAGACATTGCAATGCAGTCTGGACACGCTTTCCCCTCATCTTCTGTTACTAAGCAACTTGGGTGAAAATGGAAAGATGAACTCACTGGTATTGATGTGGTGAGTAGGAGCACATCTAGGCTGCAAAACAGGATGTTGCCTTGGAAGAGAGAAAAATGATATTTCCAAATAACAATGAAAGCCCAAATTAAACCAAGCTGTGATGCACACCTCTTTGCTGTTTCCCTAGATTTTGTTTAAAAACACAAGACAAATCCAAGGAGAATTCCAGCTGAGCACTCATCCAGTTTCCTTCCTGCCTCAGGCAGACGTTGGATGAAAAACTGGCTCAATGTGTGCATTGAAAATGGCATGGTGTAGCAACCTGTCACCTCCCCAGTCCTGCCCCAGCTCTGCTGCCAGAGCAGAGGCATTCACTCCAAATTGTGTAGCTTATTCAGTTTATGTGGTCATCAGGGAAGGACTGCAGCAGCAAATCACACCTCTAAAAGACTGTGATCAGAGTAGAAAGTGAACTTACTGCTATTGCTGGAGAAGAATGGGAAGAGTGAGATGGCTCAGTGTAGGTTTGGAAAGTTTTTAAGATGTGGTAGAATACAGGTCTCAAGTCAGCCTGAAAGGCTGGCTAAGAGAATTGGGAGGTAAATACAAGCATTCCCTGCAGCGCTTTGTAGTTTCACTTTAGAAGGACTGGGGAGAAACAGAAAGATACTAAATGAATTGAGAACTTTAATCAAAAGGACTAAAAAAGAGATAAGCTGACTAGAGGAAAAAAAAATGCAGGTTAGCAAACAAAGAACAAAGAGAGTGTTTGAATACAATTACCAAGAAATAAGGAATAGAAATAGGGCACTCATGCAGACAGAGAGCAGGGAGGGAAGGTTGAGCAAGACAGGATTTTTTGAAGATCCATATGGAGTTGTGCAGAAGGTATCGGAGGGAAAAAGGATGCAGAAGTTCATCTGTCTCTGAGAACCTAATTGAAGTGAAGGATGGAAATTGGGTCAGAAAAAAATAACAAAACCCTCCTTCTCTTCCTCCCAACTTTCCTTCTCTTCCTTTAATATTTATGTGCGTTATTAAAGAAACATTTCTGGAAGGCACTAAGAGCAGAAGCTGTAAGTATCCCTGCAGAGAATACCTTGCTACAGCAAAATGTTCAACATTTGAGCCTGATTCCCTCCAAACACAGGAACAGGGACTGGAAACTGCAAATGGCAGTGGGAAGGTGTGTGGGAAAGGCCAAGCTCAGATAAATGACAGTGCAGCCAGGGTAATAAAGGAGACACAGGAGAGGGCAACGAGCAAAAGCAGTGACAGGGCTGGGGGACAGGAGGGATGGCCCTGCAGCGTGCCACAGCCAGGGTTTGACATCACCAGCAAATGGATGGGAGCCTCTAAAGCTGCAGAGGGTGGATCTGAGCTCCTCTGGCTGGCACCCCAGGGAAACACTGTCTCTTGCTCGTAGTGTGGCAGTAGCAGCGTAGTTTGTCATGCTAAAGCAAACAAACAGCCCCCACCTTTCAGAACCGTGCAGTAAATAGGATATTGACAGTCTGTTCCCAGTGAAAACATCTTCCAGAGTGGCAGTAAACAGCACTTCAATGGATTGGGTTTGTCTCTGAGGGCTGCAGTCTGACAGACGTTTCTTTTGGCGGCAGTGCTGGCTGAAGCAGTTTGTCCCTGTCCTTGTCACCCGGCCCTGGTGACACCAAACTGCTCAGGGGCAGTGCTGAGCACACCTTGGGCCAGCTCAGAACACAGCACCCAGGGAATGGTCCTGGGGCTGGGCACCACGGGCTGGGGGGCTGTGAGCTGGCAGGGGATGACAAGAGAGTGTTTGTGTCCCTCCAGTGGAAAGAGAAATGGAATTTGGCTGATTTAATTTGCACGGGGGTGGTAAACAGACACAGATACAGTGATATAACTGGAGCTTGGGAAAAAATAATATTCTGTGTTGGTACCCTGAGTAGGGTTAGGGATAAGCAGGTTGAAAGTCTGATTTGGGTCTTTACAATGATTTAAATGTCACTAGTAAACTGACAAGAGCAGAGCCTGAGTTGCTCCATGAGGGACCTGTTTTCTTCCACCATTGAGTTTCTCTCTGTTGCCATGTTGGATGTTGAGGACTTAAACATAATTTATTTCATTGTAAACACATTTATTTCATTGTAAACCTCAGTGAAGCAGCTTGGTTTACCAAGTACTGTTCTTTCATATTAAATAACAGAGTTTAACTTTAATATAGCTGAAGAGGGTGGTCTTGTTGCTGAAAACAGCAAGACAGATGAGGTCTGACTTGCAAAACACAGAGAGGTCTGACTTGCAAAAAATCTTAGAGATTTCTCTGTCTCGCTGCAGATGCAGGAGCAGGAAGGTGGGTGAAAGAGAAGTGTGTCTGATTTCTAGAGCAGCAAGTACAAGTATTGCCCCCCAAATATGCTGAGAATAGTTTCTTTTGATGTGGGACCTGAATGCTCAAACAGCTTGGGTTTCTGAACAAGAAACTCTTGATTATTCTTTGGATCTTTTTTCTTTCATTTGGACTTGCAGAAAGAGAATTTTGTCTGTACTTTTACTGTAGGACTGACTTGTTCTGAATATATATCTGGCTCCCACAAGTGGCTCTGTGTCCCAGTGGAAACAGCTCAGGGAAGCCCAAAGTACCAGGGACCTTCCAGGGTCAGTACTTTATGCTGTGCTTTTTGATATAGCTAATTTGAGAGGCAAGAGTGTTTTCTTCCTTCCCAAGGATAAGTGTGTGCTTCACACAATGGGCAATTCTCAATTGTGCCTCTTTCTCTGCAGTGACTCTTAAGATATTGATACTTTGGTATCCTGAAGCTGGGTTATAAAATGCTGCAGGGTTATTTGGTAATAAAATCTGCAGCACTGGGCCACAGTGTCTTGTAGGTGAATTTCTGACACGGAGCTACCTGACTTAGCTCTTGATCCTGTGATGGAAACTTGGATGGTTTTTCTACTTCCATAAACCCACCCTTGAAACAGCAGAAAGATGCAAACACTCAATTTCTTACTCACCAGGTAGGCTTCATTCCCATGCAGGCTTTCTGCCAACAATTAGAAGTAGCAGTTGGCCAGATAGAATTTTAATTCTGTCCTTTTTGGTCACTTAGGAAAACTGGTGGTAACACCAAGGAAAGTGAACAAATTCCTGGCAAAACTGAAACATGCAGTACTTCAAAAGCCAATGTATAAAGTAGTATATAAAATGACAACACCTAAAAGCTGCAACAATCCCCTGAGGGTGCCCCATTTCTAGCTTGGAAAAGAATAAAAGAATAATGGTTGAGATCCATCAAATACCAGATTACTCAATTCATTGCAAGTAGTTGAAAACTGCATTAATCGGGAGAGGTAGCTGTTGTGAAATGCCATGGTTACAGTGGGAGAGCATGTTTGTTTGTTTGCTTTTCTGTGTAATCAAACACACAAAGTTGGGTGAAACAAACAGATTAAGGAGCGAGAAATGAACAATGAAATTATTACCAGGCTGACAGCAGGCCCACTACTCTGGACGAGGCACACTCGTACTCTGCAGGTGTCAGATGATCTCATTTAGGCATCCAGATGATTCTTCATTACTGCTCTAACCTGCTGAATCAATTAGCTCTCTCATTAGTGGTTTCACCGTGGTATTCATCTCTCAGAGAGGCTGTGTTGCCACTGCAGGGTTTTTAAGGGGTATTAATGGCCCCTGCCCAAAGTGCTGCTTGTGGTGGTGGTTGCTGTGCCAGGCAGGGCTGGCAGTCCCTCCCTGCCCTGGTGTGCACACCCAGCTCCCCCTCTCAGGGCAGCAGCTGTGGTGGCTCCTGCTCAGTATTGCCCTCCCAGTTCCTGGTAAAATAACATGGAGCTACTCTGAGTACTGTTCCCAGCTCCAAGGGAGTGCTGAGCATATTCTGATTTTACCATTGTATTTCTTTCTTCAGATAAATGCATTTTTCCCACAGTATTCCCGTGGTTTCCAAGCAGGAGATGTCTCTGTGGGTTGTTTTAAGGCTCCTGTGGGATGCCCAGGTGCACGTGGCACTCATTGGTTTTATTGCTCTTGGATCCAGCCAGCTCAGGAAGAGTTCTGTACTCACCCACAGCACTGTGTTTTGGCACTCAGGTTATCTTTTGAGTTACTTGGCTTTGATCAGTGGCATTCTGATGATAAAACAGGGAAATGAGGCCCATCACCCTCAGCCAGCACAGACATACTGTCCTGCCTACAGAGAGAACATTTCTTAGCTTGAGAGAGGGAGAGGGATCTCCCTGGGAGCTGAGCCTGAGTGAGCAGGACAGAATGGGGCTACCACTTGTAACCAGCAGGGAAATGGGAGGAAACACCTGCCTCAGCTTTCAGAGGAAGATTAGTGTTGCTGATGGACACGTTTTAGCAGGGTTAGGCTGGCAGGTCCCTGCAGACAGCACCACCCTCCCCTCTGTCCTCTCTATTTTCTGTACATATTTCAAATGGGTTTGGGGGTCTCAGAGGACCTGAACACTTAGGAGCAAAAACCCATCCTCCTGCAGATCAGGAATGATTAAAATAGCTCAGATATGAGAATAAAGAGCTGCCTGTGGTTCATACCCAGGAGTGGCTGAATGCTGCTGGAGCTGGAGCCAGAGCAAGGATAACAAGAACCTGTGGTCGTTGTGGGGAGCAGGGAATCACCATGCACCAAGCCCTGCTTTCAGGCTCTATTTTGAGATTGTCAGGAGTTTCTCTCTGTGCAGCCCAGGCGTGTCTATTGATTTGCATGCTGTGCTTTCTGCTCGACAGATATGCCACAGATTTCGGAATACTTGCAGCTTAAAAAGAAAATTCAGCAGCCAAGGAGAGCAACTCGAGCACTGATCTCACTTTAGTCTTCTCAGGCACAGTTACTAGTGCCAGAGGAAGAAAGAGAAATAATGATATCAAATCAATAGTGAGGGAATGAGTAAAAAAAGCATTGGGTTGTATGAGGATATAAGAGAAAGGAAAAATTACTGGTAAATGAACTGGACGAAATCCTGATGCTCTCTGGATCAGTGTGGAGCCAGCAGACAGGATTTGGCCCTTGATGATTAGAACTTCCTTTTCCTGGCAAATTACTGCAGCTTTCAGAGAAATTATTTCTCAAAAATGAAGACGTGTGTGTCAGTGTAAGCACTGTGATCAGTTAAATGCTAACTAGCATGGGTTTGTGAAGTCTCAGGTGTTAATCTTTCAGGCTGTGTAAGAGAAGATGCTTTTGAAGTGCAAAGTATTATCATTACCATGATATTCCTAAACCAGGTTCTGTGCCTCATTCAGAGGTAGGGCCACGGGAAGTGGCACACGAGGGTGCCAGGTCTGTGCCAGATCCTGAGGCTCTGCTGCCTTCCCCACACTCTTCTCACCTGGAAGGGGTGACAAGCTGTCTGATGGGCAGTGCCTTGAAATTCCCTCTTTAATTTCCTGCCTTCCGTGCTTGAACTGCTCTGACACCTGCTTTGTTGCTGATGACTGCTCGTAGATTATTTCCATTTTTTGAGGGATGTCCAGCTCAGGCACCTCTGACTAAGTGATCATGCTTAGATGCAATTTAACATACTCTCTTTGCTCTACTTGTACACAAAGAAACAGCTCCTAATGCCTGGAAAACTGGCAGGAAGGGCAGAGACTGCAGTGATGGGTCCATGAGTTGCAGGGAATTTGTGCATCCCCACAGTTATAGGGCTGTGAGTTACAGGGAATTTGTGCATCCCCACAGAGATGGGTCCATGAGTTACAGGGAATTTGTGCATCCCCACATTTATGGGTCCATGAGTTACAGGGAATTTGTGCATCCCCACAGAGATGGGGCTGTGAGTTGCAGGGAATTTGTGCATCCCCACAGTCATGGGGCTGTGAGTTACAGGGAATTTGTGCATCCCCACAGAGATGGGTCCATGGGTTGCAGGGAATTTGTGCATCCCCACAGTGATGGGTCCATGGGTTACAGGGAATTTGTGCATCCCCACAGTTATGGGTCCATGAGTTACAGGGAATTTGTGCATCCCCACAGTGATGGGTCCATGATTTGCAGGGAATTTGTGCAGCCCCACAGAGATGGGAAGGCAGCTGTGAGCCTGCTCTGCCTGCCCTCCTGGTGAGCAGCTCTGCCCCTGGGCACTGCTCCTGAGCCCCACACACACGGGCTGGGAGTGTGGCCACTTGCTATTGCTCATTGCAAGCTGTCTCTTGTTAAATACACCAACACCAAAAAGGGAATGAAAATCAGCATCAGCAACCCCTACAGGTCACCCAACTGCCCTGATATGGTTTGGCCTCGTGACAAAAGGGAGCTCAAGGACAGACAGACGGACACTTGTGCAGGGTGCAGTGTGCAGGAGGAGCTGCCTTTGGAGTGCCCTGGACATCCTGGAATAGGTGCAGGCATCTGTGCTGGGCCTCCACAGCCAGCTGAGAAATCCCAGTGTCTTGTAGGAGCAAAGAAGGACCTGTTGCTGTTTAAACCATTGCACTTCTCCCATCTGAAGCCTCTGTGAGTCCTTTATCTTCATCCTTAAAGCAGCAGTAGCCAGCTTTTGAAAGCACTACATCACAGTCCAGCACGGGAGCAGTACATCACAGAACCTCCCTGGGTTCCCTGCCCCTCGTTTTCTTCTCTCCTTCAGACAAAACCTGCCTGTGTCAGGCTCCAGGAATAAAGCTGTGAGCTGGGAGGGGGCAGGAGAGGCCCCCTCAGCTCCCTCCTGCACGGCTGGGAAGGGAGGGAGGCTCAGGGAAAAGCCTCCTGTGTGTAATCTCAATTATTGATAAATAAGTGAAAATTGATGTTTGGCCCTGGAGTTCAGTACTTGAAAATGCCAATGAAGTAAATGGGGCTATAAAATCACTGACTTAAGCATCTGTCATACTAAAGAATCTGTAAAGCAGCGTGGCAGGCACAAGGTATGCTTATCTCCAGGGACAAGAGTAACTCTCAACAGAGCTGAGCAGGAATGAGAATTCTCCCCTGGGGATTTGCAGAAAGACCATCACTGAAATTTTTCTGGAGAGCTAACTTTTTTCTTCTGTGAAAATTAAAAAGGACAGGGGAAGGTTGAGGGAAGGGGAAAAACTTTTCTCATTTTTTATTACTTTTTTTTCTGTCTGCTGGAATGCCGTGTGCAAGTACAAAACATTTTCCTTCTGCTTTCTCATACTTGGTTTTTTTAGACAGCAAACTGCAAGAAATTCAAAAATAAGGAAAAGCATAGGCTCAGCTTATTTACTTATTTACTTATTTACTGCTTTCCTTCTACCAAGAGATGCAAGCCATTCACAGAAAACATCGAAAGCTCCATTTTCTGTAAATCATATTTTCAGTTTTACAAATTGTTTTCCCAAAGTTGTTGCTTTCTGTGAAAGAAAATCTTCTGTTACAAAAGTGGGGTTTTTTTGGTTTTTTTTGTTCAAAAACATTCAACCAATTGTAGCACTCAGGAATATGCTGGTCATCTTTTAACTCTTTTTTATCATCATAATTTTTTTCTTTTTTTCTTTCTTTGCCTTACCTTGATTTTAAGGTTTTCTTTGCTTAAAAATTAATTTCATACTTTCTTCAGCTGCTTCACATCATTCTACCTGAGCTGGTAATTTATTAGCTAACCCTCTACAGAGGTAAAAATTGTAAGAAAAAGCAAAAAAGCTGAATATTTTGAAAATAAGTTAGACCTGGAGACAGCAAACTGCAATGTTTCACTCAGGTGATGTGTGAGCTGAATGCTGATTCCATGGGTGATAGATCTCTTGAATAAGATGTTCTTTGCATCCTTCAATGCTGTACACAAGTTTAATTTAAAAATCTCACTGCACTGTTAATCTTTAAAAAATGTTTTTCAGAGATGGTCTGAAAGAATTACTGAGCTATCTGCCACTGACTTTCCCCTGCTCTCCACAGCTCTCAGTACTGAGCCCTAATTTCTGTGCTGTTCAGCTTTACTCTTGTGTGTTTAGCATGAGAATCCTGACAAGTCAGGGAGCTCTCCAGCAGCTTTCAGCAGCTTTAAGAGATCAAGTGGTTAATTAATTTCTGAAATGACACAGAACCCAGAGATATTTCACAAACTTCCTTCCCAGTGTCCTCAAACAAGTGAAGTTCCTGCAGAAGCCCCTGCCTCTTGAAATAAGAAGCACAAACCTTTTTTGCTACTGGAAGGCTATGACAGCTTGCAAAACATGGCAATAGTAATTAATGCTTATGGTAATAAAAAAAACAACTCTGCTCTTATGTGATGATTTCACAGTCATGCCTAACCTCAGCTGCCATGTCAGTGCTGGTCTGTGTACACTGTATTTCCAGTGTTTTTCTCTGTACACTGTATTTCCAGTGTGTACACTGTATTTCCAGTGTTTTTCTCTGTGTACACTGTATTTCCAGTGTTTTTCTCTGTACACTGTATTTCCAGTGTGTACACTGTATTTCCAGTGTTTTTCTCTGTACACTGTATTTCCAGTGCTGTTCTCTGTACACTGTATTTCCAGTGTTTCTCTGTACACTGTATTTCCAGTGTTTTTCTCTGTACACTGTATTTCCAGTGGTTTTTTCTGTACACTGTATTTCTAGTGTTTTTCTCTGTACACTGTATTTCCAGTGTTTTTCTCTGTACACTGTATTTCCAGTGTTTCTCTGTGTACACTGTGTTTCCAGTGTTTTTCTCTGTACACTGTATTTCCAGTGTTTTTCTCTGTACACTGTATTTCCAATGTTTTTCTCTGTACACTGTATTTCCAGTGTTAGGCTGAGCATTCTGTCTTGCTGAGGGTGAGACAGAGCAGAAATGCTCCTGGCCCTGCACAGGTACAGCAGCAGTGGGATATTTTGGCTGATTGCTTTCTTACTGACTGGGTGGGTGCAGGGAAATGCTCCTGTCTGTTTTCCAGAAGATTTTGGCTGCCTGTGTGAGGAGTGACCCAACACACAGTTTACTCCAAAGAAAAGCCATTAGCTCCAAATTCAAAGCTGATACTGAGAGAAGGGATGGCAAAGCTGGTCTGATTGGGCTTGGTGGACCACTGAGTCCGTGGGCTTGCTGCTGATCTGTTGTTTAGTGCTTTTCATGGATTTGCTTCCATTCTTGCTCTTCTTCTTGTGGGTAGGTAATGACAGCAAATAAGTTGCAGAAAATTTCAAGGCAAAGCCCCACAAACTGCCTGGGCTTGCCTGAGTGTGTGTGGGATGAACCCCTGAGTCCTGAGGGTGGCAGGTCACACCAGGAGTCCTGAGGGTGGCAGGTCACACCGTGACCCAGGAGAGCCTCTCCTCCACAAGCTGCTCTGTGACCACCACAGCAGCTCCATCTCATTCCCTGTCATTTCCACACCCTGTGGGTGCCTTCAGCTACAGGTGGGAGATCTGTCAGCAGGCAGGTTCAAAGAGGAAGGTTTTGTGAAGAGGAACTAGTGTGACTGAGCTCATTTAAACTGTTTGCAGATTGTCTGAGGAGATCAAGACTGTTATGGATGTGTTTGTTCAAACTTGCTCAATTAATAGTTTTTATTTGATCTGGTGGATAAACTGTTTGCAGAGCAGTTCAGTGAGAGTGTTCCATTGATTATTTGGTATTCTGTGTTTATCGTTAGGTTTACATGCCTTGTATTATATACAAGATGCAAGATTATTTAAGAAATGCCTCATCTATAATGTGTAATGGATCCTCCATCAGAGTAATGAGCAGCAGCCCTCAGAGTTCAATAGGAGAAATAGTTAATGTATTCATGAGCACAGAAGAGTGCTATAACTCTGGGATCTAGCTGAGCTATCTGTGCCAAGGAATGGATGGGCACTCACAGCCTTGTCCCCATAACTCTTGTCCATAAAACTCTTGTATCACAGGGGAGCAGAAAACGTGAAGAAGGCACAGGGTGATAAGGAGGATTGTTCCAACACCTCTGTGTTTACCTGCTCAGGATGAAAAATGACCAGGAGATGATGAGAGGCACTGGTTTTTCTGCTTTTCCTTTCACTGGGAATGGCCAGGAAGCAAATCTTCCATTTCAGAACTGGAGCAGTCCCTGTCCCCACCAAGAGAAACAGCACAGCTCGAGGCACCTGCAGGCCCTGGCAGAGGAGCAGCCCAAGGCACGGCTGCTCTTTCCTGTCAGAGCAGTGCCACTGCTCTAAAACAAATTACCAGCAGGCATTAACCACTCCTCACACTGCTGAAACAGCTGGATATCAGTATTTTATCTCACATCTCAGTCTGCTTAACCCACATAACCTTTCTTATGGGTGTGGCCATGCAGCGACAAAGGAACGAGGGGAAAAGCCACCACGGAAATGCACTGTATTCTCTATCCATGGGTACTCGTGCCTAAATTCACACACACACACAGGCAGAGTGCCTGGAACAGAAGCTGGTGTCTGCACAGTCTGGGGATCTGGGCAGAGCTGTGTGTCAGGGGAGGGTGGGAAATGAGTAATTCTGCTGCAGGTACCTCACCCCACACGACTGCCTGCAGTCAGAGCGAGGTGCCAGCCTGGGAGTGGGAACTCAGGGTTTGTATATTTAGCTTGTCACTGCAGTCTGCACAGCAGAGGGGAGTGGGATGAGTGCAGGCATTGGCAGGGATTTATAACAGGTGCTGGTTCAGTGGAAGTTCTTGCTGTGATTAAGTATTTAGTGAAGACTGGGGTTAGTGCTTTGGAGAAGATGCAGACATTAAATTATCAAATCTGTTCTGTGTGGGCTCCAAATCCAGGGAGGGCCCTGTGTCTGCAAGGGCTGAAGGCTTGAGCTCAGTATTCATAACCAGGGAAAGGCTAGAGATAGAGTTGGGTAAAGGTGTTTTTATACATTTATAAATTTCTTTTACTGCATTTATGTTTTGTCCAGAAGTCAGGAAGGAGCAGTTGCCCAGGGGCTGATGTCTCTGTGCCAGATGTGTCCTGCTGGCCCAGTGCAGGTTCCAGCTGTGTTGGGGCTGTTGCTGGAGCTGGGGCAGAGCAGGAGCTGGATCCAAAGCTGTGTTCCAGAAGGTGAAGGAGCAGGAATGACTGCAGTGCTGCTGGAGATCACTTCTCATGCAAGCAATGGTTCCACAGATACCACAAAGGCCAGAAAAACAGCTCACTTTGGAATAAAAGGTTATGGGTGAGATTAGTGTTTGGAAAGGAGTGGTGTTTGAATTGATTTTAATTCCACATTCTGCATGGAAGTATTAAAGTGTTAGCAGTGAGGAAAGCCTGATGCTTGTTTTTCCTTTAGCACAGAAGCAGGTATGATTTCCAGGAGGTTTATAGGTCTTTTGTCAAACAGAAGGAATGACTAATGTGTTTCCTTCTCTGCCTTGGTCACACAGATATACTTGACAAATTGAATCAAGGTTGGGATTAGGGTGCAGGTTTAGGGTCAAGGGAAGCATGTATGACCTAGGGTTTCTGTTGGGACAGGAAATAAAATTAATTAGAAAATTGCTGCTGGGCACCTAGAATTGCCTAAGAATGGGCTGTGGAAAAGCACACCTGTACTGTCTGAGTTTATGACTGCATTTTTGGAGGCTCAGCAGGAGCTGCAGCCTTATCAGGAGTGAGTTGAGTGCCTGATGTTCTGTGTTTGGCTAAGGAACGGTCCCTCAGCTGCAGTGCAAGCTCAGCACCAGGCAAGTCTGGGGAATCAAACACTTCTGAGACAAATTTACTTTTATATTCTCCAGGGCAGGGAAATGCAGGATGAGCCTGCACTCATCTTGGATGCATGGTGTGTGTTTGAGGCACTGATAGCAGCTCCTCCCCAGGGACTGCTCCCAGATTTGGGGAAGGGGAGCACTGGGCTGGGGGCTGAGGGGCAGAATTCTCTGAGCTGGGCTGAGAGCTGCTCCCTGTGTGCTGCAGGACAAGTGGAGTTGTCAGGAATGACAGCTGCTTGTTTTTCCTCTGGAGCCTGCTCCCCCGAGTGTCGTTCAGGATTAGGGACAGGGAAGAGATGTGCTTGTGGATCAGGTTTATTGTTGCAGTACTGCTGGTTTTCTGGGATAAATGTGAGAGTAAGTATGGGAGAATAGATAATGCTTGGTTTTCATCAGGGACAAATCTGCATTCAGATGGGGGAAGGCGTTGGGTTAAGTTAGATTTGGAAAACAGAAATTTCTGAATTGGGTTTACTTCTCACAGTCTGTGCAGTGTGGGATGAGGACTCAGGTCAGATGTGAGGCGTTTTTGCATTTGGATTTCCTGGTATAGTGATGTCTGTGATGAAGGATGAATTACAGGGTAATTCTGGAAAAAAAACCCCAAAAGCCTTTTTGAGTTTGCTTTGGGTAAATTTGCATGGGTTTGTGAAGTGATGACATCAGGGAAGATGAACGTTAAAGCCCTGGTTTTTCTAGGATTCCTCTTGATTGAGGTTCAGCTAATTAAATGATTAGTGTTAAGATTTAGGAGGAAATACCATTTTTTGCTGAGGTTTGTTGTGACATCCTTCTGGATGCAGATGTTAAAGTTTTATAGCAGTGTCAATGTAGGCTTTGATGCTTTGCTGCCTTGCAGAATTCACTGCAAAGAACAGGCTTAGCACCAGGGCAGGGTTTTGGGCAGGGAATGTGGCTGGGTTAAGTTTGATGCCAAATCCTGGAACTGCTGGATTAAACTGAAAATGAAGAAGGGAGAGAAATGTTCATGTGCAGTTTCAGCATTTGAAGGTGGTTAAAGGTGGTGTGAAGCTGGTGTTGGAATGGGATTGGGAGGAGCTCAGGTTATGGCTGGATCTCCTAGGCACAGTTCAAGGACTGCTCTGGGCAGGGCTGATGGTCCACGCTTTATTTGTGTGATAGAATTTTTTTATTCCTTTAAAGCTTTAATTAATTTAGGATTTGCCAAAGAAAGGATTGACAGTCCCAACGTGCTGCTGCACACCCAGAGTGGGGTCCTGGGATGGGCCCAGGACTGGAGATTTGCAGCTCTGACTTTGGATTGAATACACGTGGGGATGAGGTGAGAGCCCCACAGCTGCTGAGGTTTTCAGGAAGGAGAAATAAGGGTTCCACATCAGCTGCTGGATTTTCCAGCTCCAGAGGAGCTGGAGAACAGTGTTTGTAACAGTGGTAAACATCCTGCTCAGTTTTGATGCAGAAATCTGCCCTGTGGTTTAGAATTTTTCCACACAAGTAGTCACAAGCCATACCTGCCAAGTTCTGGGTTCATATCTGCAGATGAGAAGCTCTGAAAAAGAACTGGCTATTATCCCTGCCTGGTTTTCCTCATCCTTGTTTTCCTTTATTTGATGGAAACAATTGCTCTTCTACCTGAAAATATGCAAATTTACAGGATGAATAGGAGTGATTTCATTCCATGCCCAGTTGTTGGAAATTCTCAGAAAACACTTCAGAAATGTCAGTATTTTCCTCCTACCCTGTGTCTGTATAATAGAGGATAAATAAACAGCTAAATGGGGTATATTAAATTTTGACATATACTGATTAATGTTTCAAGCAGACAAGGACTTTTGGGGGGGTTTTGCAAGCCAAAAATCAGTATTTTTTCCTCTTGTTGTTTTACTCAGCATAACAATTTCTGGAGGACAATTTCTGTACAACTGCTCTGTAGTTGTGCCATTTTCAGATTACACTGGTGAAGAGTGGGACAAGACAGGAACATCCCTGTGTGTGTGAAATCATCACTGCTAGCAGCAATCAGGAGATGGGCTGAACACCTATGGGTGGTGCAGTTTGTCAGGAGTTTTTGAAGCAGAAGCAGAATTCTTGCAGTGCTCAATTGTGCTCTGCCCTTGGCAGTGTTCAGAGCATTGCAGGAGGGAGGGAGGGCACTGTGTCCCAGGGTGGAACTGGTGCCTTTTCAGGCTGCCTAGAAACACAGGCCAGACAGAATTAAGGGAATATAAAAATAAAAAGTTCTATTTATTGAAGGGCCTTCAGGTACATTTGGGGCAGACAAAGCCCCTCAGGGGCTGTACCCAAAAATGGACAATTGATCACAGGTTTCACACTTTTATGAGTTTGGTCCATTTGCATGTTGGGGATTAATTTTCCAATCACAGCTTCAGCTAATGAAGTCATTTACCCCAAGTTTGCTCCCCCAACTCATTTTTGTTCCCATTTCTCAGGCCTGAGGCAGTGAGGTGTCCTTGGTTCCCAGGCCTGGAGAGGAATTGTTGTGTCTGCCCAAACTGGGACAGCAGCAGCTCACACTGGGTGTGGAGTTTGGAGTTACACACTGAAGAACTGCAGGGTTACAAATAGATGAAAAATAGAAAATATAAAATCATTCCCTGAGGCAGGGCAGTGCCCTCAGCTCTTGGCACCTGGCACAGCTCCCAGCACAGCACAGGGGCAGCAGCAGTGCCCACCCTGGGGCGCCTCCTCGGAGCTGGAATTCCTGTCCTGCACAGCTGCTCAGCCTTTGGGCTCTGCTCTCTGTGCCTTGGGGGACTTCCATTTGTGAACTTGAGTGACTCAGAGTTTCCATATCCATGGACAGAATTCTTTTGAGAGAGGTATCTCTGAAATCTATTTTTAGGTTAAAAAAAAAAAAGAAGAAAAAAAACAAAAAAGATGGCATTCATTTGCTTTCAGGTGTGAAAAGGATAGAATATATTTTCTCAGTTCGCCCTCCTATACTCATAATTATTTCTTGTAGAACAAAATCAGACACATGTGCAGTACCCCTAAGGAAAAAGCAAACAAAGGACTAGCTCAGGCATGAATAACAGCCATTTAAAATGCCAGGTACAAAAACATATTTTGAAATGCAGTTCTTAATTGATCATGTTCTAAGTAGGAACCTAGTCTGTTTCTTTAATTCCTGTAAAATAAACTTGCTAAGTTTGAGGAGGTCAAAACTTCTTTTGGCCAGCTTAGGTAAGGGATAACAGGACTGGAGGATTTTTATTTTATATATTTATTTTTTCGCTGCTGGGTATTACCTCCAGAACAGAAAAGATATTTTTGGCTAGTTGAATGTCAGCTGTGTGATCAAACTGGTGATCACAATCCATGTGCCAGTGAACAATCATATCTTCTCAAAACCCTGTCTGAGGAACTTTACAGGCACTGGCCAGTTTTATCAGAATCAGGGGATTGTGCCTTTAATCCATCAAAACACTCCAATCCATGAGGAACTTTGAGCATATAATAGTTCCTCTGAAATCAATCAGGCTCTGGATGTGCTCAAGTGCTCTGCTGGGTCAGTGCCTGCAGCCACGGGGACAGAGCTCTGCTCCTTTTCTTTTCTTTTAAATATGGTTTATTTTATTTTAAATATGGCCTGTGCCTGGAGCATAATGACCACATGGGGTTGGAAGTGGGTGTTGCTGGTGCTGATAACCTGGTTTAATCCTCCCATGCTGCCTGTCCAGCAATGTTCTTGCCATGAAAGAAAAAGGTTACTGAGGGCTGTACCTGCTTTTAAGTTCTTATTTTCATCATCAGTGAGTCATGAGTTAGGGGGTGATAGGGAAGGTGGGTTGGTTTGCTCTGTAATTTGCAAACATCCCAATTTTCCAGCTGGAAATGGGGGCTGGCAGAGGCAGGCTGCACTCTCAGGATTGTTCAAGGAATGTTGCCTGGTGTGTGAGGAAAAGAGACTCAAAAAGCCACAGGAGACAGGGGAGCAAAGGGAACCAGATCTTTGAGACAATAAATCCAATTATCATAGCACAGAGTGAAAGAAAGGAGAATTGGAAATAATTCCTGGCACAGCAATGGCAGGTGAGTGCAGTGGCCAGGGCTGGGCAGAGACTGATCAGGGTCAGGTGAAAATCTCAAATTCCCAGGGGGGGTCTGAGGGGACAGAGAAGGCAGGGGCAGGAGTTTTAGGGGTTTGGGGTTTGTTACTGTAGACAAAAGACAAATGCTGCATCTCACTGCTGGGAAAGGAAAAGAGAGAAATAAAGGGGATTAAAAGAACAGGAAGTTTCTACTCCAATTTTTGCTAAGGGAAGTAAAGAAAAAGATCATTTTCTGTGGAGTTGCTGTGGGATAAGAGGTGAGAATCCAGCTCTGAGTGGTCTGTAATAAAATCAAATTGATCCAATTGGCAAAGAACTACATTTAAGCAGAAAAACATAATGTGAAGAACTTGTGCTTTTGAAACACAACAAAGAGCCACAATGGCCAAGCAGGACAATGAACAGGAGAAGAAAAATCACAAGTGGTAGCAGCTGAAGGATAGCTGCAAATTTGACACCTGCAAAATGGGAGCAGTAATTATGTTTTGTTCTTACTGTTAGAAAGGGGAAAACCATCGAAGTAGGGTGACATAAAATCTAAGAATCAGGACTGGGGTAGACCATGTAATTTAGGGCTGTTTCAAGAGGATGGTAAATGGAGAGATGGAAAATAATAGCAGGAGCTAAATTTTCCTTCTGCAAATGACAGCAGTTTCAATCAGAGTCCTTTAAGTGCTTCTGGCAGGAAGCAAAAAATAAAAGAAATTGTGGTTCTAAAAAGTGGTTTCATCCAACAATAGCATGTGTTGATAATGTAGGGATTTCTTTCCCATTTATACTGCATGACTACTTGACCACAAATCACAATGATGGTGGTGTTTCTGCCTGTATCTCAAAAAAATAATCTCAGCCAACATAGATCACTCCATCTTTAGCATCCTGAGAGCCTTAAAACAAGGTGTAGCTCATCTGCAATTGATATAATCAGAAAAAAAAAAAAAAAAGTTTAGCATAAATTCATTCACTGAATCTTAGCCAGAAAAATGTTGTGAACTTGAACAAGGTAAGGACAAATCAAACAAACAAAAGATAGAGACTGTAAAAAGACAAAAGATTCTATGCTAGATATGAAAAAAAAAAGACAAAACCCCGAAAAACCAACACAGTGATTGGATGTTTTAGAATGAAATTCATTTTCAGCTTGGATAGCATCCATCTAAAGATTTTTTCCCCTACAAATTAATAGCATAAAAGTCCCAGAATGTGATAAGTCTTATTCAGAGCTATTGTGTTTGCTAAATGGAATGTGACAGCGATCTGAAACAGGGCTATACTACAGAAAATAATTAGTTGAGAAGTAACTTGATAATTTTACCACTGTGAAGAATGAATGGAAATCAACCTTCACTTTAATTATGTGCAAAGGAGAAGTATAATTACCTGCACAAGATACTAATCAGAGAAAATGATAATACATTCCTCTCTTATCTAGTAGATAGCAAACTAGCTTGCTTAATCTGTTCACCTCTGGTGTATCAAAGATAGCAAATTAGTTACTGCTGAGCTATCTGCATTCTAAGGTTACCTGAATCATTTTATTCAGTCCTTGAGATAAATGCTTATGTATTGAAATTTTGAAAAATAAAATTACCAGCCACTATTTGAATATTTCAAAGTTAAAGGAGAAAGTCACAATGGCTTTCTGCAGCTCCAGAATATCAACGAACTGTGGAAATGTGGATGCCCCAGAGGTAGGAGGTGGGCAGGAAATGAAGATGTTACCCTTGACTAATTTGTCACAACCTTGGTGTTTCCCAAACAGGGTTGTCAGGGGTGGTTCTTGAGAGTCCTTGTCAAGATTATTGATGCTTTCCTAACTCCTGTAGGAGCAGAGTCAGGGCACTGCTCTTGCAAGTGCAGCTCTGTACCCTGAGAGCAGCGTGGGTGGTGGCAGACACCAAAAAGCCCCTTCCCAGATCAGACCCAACACTTAAATTAAGTGGAGAAAATTCAATGCTTCTTTGTCTTCCCCATCCCTGGCACAGGGGGACAAGCAGGTTTGATTCTGTTCCGCAGGAATACAGAACTGAAGAGGTTTTTCCCAAATTTCTCCTCAGATATTCACCATGGAAATGAGCAAAAGCCTCAGAGATTTTGATGTGAAGCCTGGTAATTGCAGGTGTGAATTGCAGTGACCAAGTGTGCCCTGCCAGCCTGTGAGGAGCTGCACTGAACTTCCCTGGGCACCAGGAATGTTTGGCTGAGGCTCCTCTCTCCTGTTTACATTAAAACACTAAAGAGCAGATCAATAAAGTGAATCAGGAGATCATATAGTTATATTATGGCAGCAGTCAGGGAACATCACAAGGTCAGGAAATATTAGAAACGAGCATTGGGGCATTCCCTGTGCAGTGAATCTTCTGCAATCAGATCTGTAGAGACCTGCAAAATGCAACAGAGCTCTAAAAGAGAGGAAGACACTTCCATGGTGATCATTTAAACAGGGCATGTTTGTAACTCACTGAAATACTGTGTTCAGTTGATATGAAAGGCTGTTCAGTCCTTGGGGAGGAGTTTCCAGTCTGTATTTCCCTGTGGTTTGGTTGTTGAGAGGTCTCATCCATGTGCTAATGGTACCTTGTGGGTCACCAGAAATGCAGTGGCAGTGGCAGAGATTCAGCTTGGGTGTTTGGAGAGGAAATATTGAAAAAGAAATTCTTCATTGATCCTATGTTTTCCTTTCAGTCATGTTGGTTTATTTGTGGCAGTAAAATATTTCCAGTCTCAATTCTGTCTCTTCAAAGTGCCAGTCTGAAGAGGAGAAAAACATTCTCTACATCTCCAAATTCACTTTAGGTGTTTTGCCTTGTAAAAGTCATTCTTGCTTTCTGGAAATGGAACCAAATATTGTGCATTACACATTAATCCTAGAGCTAAAGAGTCAAAGAAAATAATCAATTTAATTTCTTTTTATTGCCTGTGTAATTAGTTATATGTCATAAAAGTTCAGATTGCATCTGGAGTTAATTCCCCGCGCCTCATCTTAAATTTTCTCATCAACATTAAATTAATCTTATATATCCTTTGCATTCCCCCATCCACAACTTCCACTCGATTTCATTGCACAGGAACTTCTCTCCTGAATCTTCTCAGGCTTACCTCAGTGGCAATTAAGAATTGCTGTACCCAGTCCATGCTGAGGGGATCAGAGTGCCAGCCCAGGAATCTTCTCTTTTGACAGCTTAATATTTGCAAAGCCAGAGATTATAAACTGCTGTGGAATGTATTTTTTCCTTTATTTAAATACTTGGCACCTTCTCCTCTCATAGCTCTGTCCATAGAACACCATCAGCTGGATCTCAGGGGTTTGGGAGCTGTAGGGATTTTTCTTCTGATTGCTTCAGGTTCTGTACTCTGTGCTCTCCTACACAGCCTGAAGGGTTAAAATGAAAGGGGGGGTAAAAAAAATGGAAAGAACCAGGAAAGAAAAGTAGTATCCAAAGCAGAATGAAGGTGGGTACGTGTCTTTCTGAGCTTTGTCTGTCATTGAAAATAAAGCTTTGGATTTATTTTATGAGGAATAAATGGGGCTGATAAGAAGAGAGGTGAAATAATAAGTGAAAAAGGACTGGGGAGACTTAGAGAAATAGAAGTGGATAGTGTGAGAAGTATGAGACTTAAATTGTAGCAAGGAGAATTTAAAACAAACATGAAGAAAATGTTCCTTCTGGTGACAGCAGTTCTGAAGGTTATGGATTTACGCTCACTGCAAATTTTTAAAAGCAACACAGATAAACATCTGTCAGGGGTGTCTTGGGTGTGTTTATTCCTGCTTTAGGCAGTGACACAGACCATGTGATTTCTCTGCATCTGCTTTGTGTGATTTATTAAGCTGGGAAGTAAATGAGAGGGGAGACCAGGGGTGAAGAACAAGCAGAGTTTGGCAGGCACAGTGGGAACAATGTGTTGAGTGACTGTGGTGGCACAAGGACTGATCAAAGCCAGATCCAGCAGCAAACAAGACCAAGACAGAAGAATCCAGCATCAGTTTGGAGCCCCAGTTCCAGAACTTTGCAGGAATATCATGGAGATGTTGTGGTGCTTCTCTAAGCTGTTTTTCCTCAAGTTTTTGCTTCTGGTTCCTAAGAGCCAACTTTGTGCAACTTTGTGCAGTTTCCTTCTTGTCTCTTAGATGGTAAAATCTGTCTCATCCTCTGTGCTCTTATCAGCACTGAAGTGAGCTTATATAGCTGCTTTCAACTTTCTATTCACAGGAGTGAGTTTTAGAACATCCTTTCATTATCCAGTTGTATGGAATATATCACTACTTGTGCTCTTCCTGCCTTTGCTTTGCTCCTCTGCCAAACAAAGAGTTTTTCCTCAGACCTTTTTCTTATCATCATTCCCTACAAAAGCAGAGTCAACATATTGCTGTATTTACAAAGAGCCTTTCATTTGGATGATGCAAAAAGATGTGTACATGCACATGTCCCTGGATGCCTTGAGCAGTTGCTTGTTTTGGGGAGAGGTGAGCAGGCAATTAACCCATTTACATGCACAACTGGTGGTGCTGGCTGAACCAAGGAGCTTGTGTTCACAGTTTGGAATGTACACACATCAAACACAGACTGGAAATTTGGCTTCCGATGCCGTTTTTGTATCACTGGTTGTGGGGAAAAAATAAAAACAAAATTCAAGCTGTTTTCCAGATTAGATAATCAAACCCTTGGGCTCTTGCAGTCAGCGTTTAAGACAGGGTGGAAAGCTCTAGAAATTGCAGTATATAATGGGTTTGTGTGCAATTTCTCATTTTGGTGAAACACAGATGATAGTGGGACTTCTTATCACCACACTTATCTGCTGCGAATACAAATGTATTAAGATGAGTTACTGTGTAATTACGATTGCTCCAGACAGATTTATTATGAAGTTACCAGATTGTTACCCCCAAAAAAGCCTGTCTTATTTCATGATAATTATGCAAACTGGTGTCATTTTTGTGCACAAGTTCTTAACTGATAATAAAGCAGGCACTCTGCCAGTTTAAATAAGCAGTAGAAATTAGTTACTTTCAAAGAAAAAGGAGATGGGAGACACATGATTGATGTCCTACAAAATGTTCACCTGCAGAACGTGCAGGTGAACATTTTAGAGGATGATTTTCAGATACAGGAAAATGACACAAAGATACACAACATACAAATACAAAACCTAGTGAAGTATTTCAAACCAGAGGAGATTGCACTTCTGTGGTGTTCTAAAGTTTTGACTTTTAAGCACTCTTTTATTATTAATTTATTTCAGTTTTTTATGTGGGGAATAGTGAGGGTTGTAGCTCAGTGTAGCTATTTGTGCAGTATTTTCTATAAACGAAACCAGGATTTATTTAGTCATCCCTACTGGATTCCTGTTTCATAACAACAGCTAAATTAAAGCTTCATGAGCGGAAGGGCAACGTTTCTAAATCAAACTCAATGTCTGGCTCCACAGAAATTCATCACCAGTTTGTCAAGAGAAATAACCAGTCCAAAACTTTACCAGAAATTCAGAGTGAATCCCTGAATTCTGGAAGAGATTTGTCACTTTCTCTCCTGTCATGCTGCATTTTCACATTCCTCTGCTGCCAGCTTCAGCTCATATAAAATGTTGAAGTACCACTGCAAAATCTGTCTTGACAGTTGGGCTAACCTGACCAGATGTGGGTAACATTGGGAAACTTCTGCTAGGCCTGGACTAAAAAGATTTTCCACCAAATTTTGAAAAATAAAGGAATTAGAAAATACTTGAGATGATGGTCTGAGCAGGACACCCCTTTTCTTGGTGCTTATCCACATGCTCCCTTCCAGACTTTGGGACTCTGCCAATTACTGTTTAAATCTGTGTTCATGTCCTTCTGTAAAAGTTAACATCTGGTGCTGATACTGACTTTTCCAACGACTTTGTGCAACACAGCTTTCAAAATCTCATCACTTTTCAAGATAATATAAATAATTAACCTAAGAATTCATTGAAAATAAGCAAGGACACAACATGCCAAAAAGTTGTTTGAACACTGACAGAATAGATATTGAAGAAAGAAAGCTTTAAAAAAGCCAGCCAGGAACCATTGCCATCTGTCAGGTCAAGTCAAGATGAAGGCACTGAAATCAGCCAAAGTGTGCTGGGACAGATCTGCCCCACGTTCCAGGAGCTCCTCCTGGCCTCACTGAGGATCTGCCATGTGTGTTCATGCTCAGTGCTGGTGACAGTGTGACAAGTGGCATCATGACTTGCCCACAGCAAGGCAGTGCCACTTAACAAGGTTAACACAATCAGGAATGGCCAATATCAACAGGGCCTGTTTCCCCACGTTTTTTGATATCTCCAAATTCAGGCTCTCCATACTGCCAAAAGGCAATGTGTCCAAAGGCAATACTGTCCAGAGACTCTGTTCTGCCAGAAGGGTTTGTCAGATTTGTTGCTCATTTGTTGAGGTAGAAATCCACAATTGTCTTGCTTATCACTTGTGCTGTGCAGTGTAAATCAAGTGTTTTCTATATTTTGGAAGCAAAGGGTTCAGGACTAAACAGCAGCCTTGACCTTACTCCAAGCAGAGTAGAATTTGGGGTATAACAGCTAATTTGGAGTATAAGAGCTCCTGCAGGCCCCTGTGCAGCTCCCAGTGTGGTCACTGCAGTGGGCAGGGAGGGCTCCTCTGGCCAAGAGCACTGTGAGGTGAGCAAACCTCACCTGCTGCCCTCGAGGACACGGGCACCTTTCAGCAATCAAAACCACGTTAAAATGAAAAATAAAAAAGGGAAAAAAGTCATAATTCATTTATTTAGAGAGTGCCTGAATAATTGATAGTTGGCTGTGGGAGTGGAGCAGCGTTGATGGCAGTCGTGTTCTGCTGTGCCATCTCTGTGTGAGTGGGTTTGTGATGTATGGATCACATACAGCCTGTTTGCTTTGAACCACTGATAAAGCCAGGCATGTCTCGCTGCACACTTTTGTCACCTGCAGTATTTTCCACAATTTTTCTCCCTGATAACTAATCCCAAATCCTCTTTGCTGCTTTTTAGACAAGTCGTGCTGAGTTTTTCACTTCCATGATAAAAGGAAGCTGTTCAAAAACAAAGTGGAGTTGTTAGTGGGGGGAAAATATTTTCTGCATTGTATTTTCTGATGCATTTTAAGCTGAGAGTCTAAACTCCTTTAATTTCTTGGAGAAAAAGTTGCATATTTACTTATATTGTTATATAGAAGTATAATTAAAAATTATATATTTGGAAGTAAATGTTAGCCAGCTTGCCAAATAAGGCAGGTTACTAAGGAATTCTATTATTTATTGTCACATCTGCCTGCATACTGAAATCTTTATCAACTGGACATGCCCAGCTGCATCAGCTACCCTGTGAATGTGATTCTGGGGACGTGAGTAGCTGCCCGTGTGTCTGTGTCTCTCCAAAGCAGCACAGCAGGCTTGAAAGGAGGCTGCACCCATTGTGCTCAGCAGAGTGTTTTGACAGAGAGAGTTCCCACCGTGTACAGAACTTTAAATTGTGTTTTAAATTAAACTAAGCCTTATGTTGGTGGCAAGGAGACCATGTTGCTGAAAAGAGACATCATTTGTGACAAAAGCATTACAGACGTTGAATGTCAGGCACTGTAAAACTGTTTCCCTTCTGCTTTAATTGAGAGCTTTCTCAAACAGCTGAACCTCAAAGCAAGGCACAGTGATTCCCATTTTCCCACAAACTGTTGAGATGCTTTAAGCTTTATTTAAGAACAAAAAAAAAGCCTAAACTGGGAGGGGTTTTGAGGATCCCGATTTAAATTATTTTTCTAGGCTGTGATAAGGTAGACAAAATAGTTGCCAAGAAGAGCAGTGGGAATAAATAACGAGTCAAAGGCATTTTAGTTACCATTTTAACTGTAGCTGTGCTGGGTCTTTTAAAATACTCATTTAAAGAAGTTGAAGGAAATTTACCACTTTCTCCCTACCCCCCTCATTCCAGTGCTTTTAAGATCTAAATTCCCATTTCCCATTGTGTGCACATGCATTTTTTTAGCTTGAGTGATCACCTGGCATCCAGAGATCAATGGGAAGTGTTACACAACCATGTCATTACATATATTTCAACAAGCAGATGTTAGTAGGAAGAGTTCTCTGACCAGTTTTTGAAGCTGTTGTCAAAATGTGGCTTAAACATCAGAAGAACATTCTGCAAATTTACATAACCTCTACAAAGCTTGAAAAATTAATTTATGGTGAGCATCACTCAGCACTCATTTCCAGGAGAAAAAAAAAAAAACAACCACCCAACTCTTTGAATGTCCTTTTCAGTTGAGCTTGTATTTATAAAATTGCAAAGATAATAACGAAGCAGATTAAAATTAACAGCAACTGCATGTGTGGAAGTGCTGCTTGGGATGAATACATTAGAGAAGTCAGAGTGAATTAGAGCCATGAGAAATGCTGCAGCCCAGGCTTTGGGGTGTAAACTTCAAGGCCTCGTTCTCAGAATTGTTTTCTATTTGTTTTTCTATTTCTAATTGTTTTCTGTTTGTTTTCTTCTTCCTTCACCTGCTGTGTTTTCAGTCCATCTCAGTGCAGTGCAAGAAAAAGAAACCCCTGATTTGTAAACTTCAAAGCTGAGTGTTAAATTCAAAGTGGTGTCGGGCAGGGGAGCCTGCCCTGATCCAGAGTAGCCTTGTGTTTCCAGAGGGTTTGGAAAGCCTGGGAAGAAGAGTCATTCAGGCTTGGTTTTCCATGGTGAAAGAGATTTCCTAAACTCTGAACCAAAGTGCTGAAATCCTCATGGTGTCCCCTGAGCCTGCCAGGTGCTTCTCCCATTTTTAATCTAAATCTCAGAAGAACTCATCTTTTGATTTCGAAGTTTTAATGCCAGAAGGGTTAAATCCTCTGATCTGACCTCAAAACCTCAGCTGTTTATTTGGTTGCTGTGCAAGCCCAATCAAATGTGCAAGATGTGAACTTGCATTTCAAAAAGACACCGAAGGGAGGTTCAGAAGGGGCAGAGGTCAGGTTTGTGCCTTAGATATCAACCCAGAGGGACAGAAAACTGTGTTTGAATTCTGCATCTTCCTTCCCTCTCCCCCAGAAATGCAAAGGAGTTCATTTGTACATTCAATTTGTACATTCTGTGTCAGCCTCTTTGCCTCGAACACAGGAGGAGAGGAAAATTAGAACTTCTTTCCAGCACAGTAGAAGAAACATTTTGATGTATTCCAAATGCTAAAATGTCAGGGATGAAAGGGCTTGCTTTGTTTTTAATCCAGGAGAGAGAGTTAGAAAACTTAATATTAGCAGAACTACTTCCGTGCATTTTTAAGCACTTCAATAAATGTGTTCTTGATTGGATGTAAACTTGCCCCTGTAGTGTTTGCAACCCAGGAGAATATTAAAGTAAAAAATCTCTTTAAAAAGTTAGAGGACTGTAAGTGATTTTACATATATTTCAGTCTTCAGGGTCCTCATTTTTCTGATTCATATTAATTTTATTCCATATTTATAGCTTAAGTGAGAAGAGAATCAAATTCAAGAGGTCCGTAACTATGTATAAATAATTACTGTTTATGAATATTACTGCACAAATTATAAAGAGGATGGCAAATCAAGAGAGATGAAGTGAAAAACTCTCCTGAAGGATGTCTAGGTACTTAGCTGGCAGGAGTGGATCAGCAGGGCTCAGAAGCACGGGCAGTTTTGTGGATTTTGGTTGTCTGTGTGCCATCAGCAGTTGGGCCTCCTGGGGGTGATTCTGCCATGGAATTCCCTGGAATTCCAAGCCTTTGGCTGCAGGGTTTGGGTGTCAGGCCCTCACTGCTGGCCTGAGCTACTGAAACCCAAACTCCCCTCCTCGCTGCAGGGAGCACACTGGGATTGGGTACCCAATGAATTCAGTGGAAAATCTGATTTCAGTCCACAAGTAAAGATGTAGAAGAGGTGGAGTTGAGAGGGGAGCAAAGGAGGTTTGTGTTTTGTGCCCGTTCTCCAAAGCAGTGTGTGTGTGAACTTGTGCCAGTTTGCACCCAAAATGGATGCTGCTCATTTCCTTCAGATGTGGTAGCTGCTTGTTTGGGGAATTTTCTGTAATGAAAGAACTCTCCAAGAGTTTCCACGAGTCAGGGCTAATGTTTGGTTTGTTTTTTTTTTTTTTTTACTTGAAAGGCTCCATAGCACATTTCTTTACACATACATTAAATTCAGATTGCTGAATGCTATCTCAAATGCTTTTGTCTTTCAAGAAATTCTCATGTTCACATCCTGCTTTACCTCAGTTTAAGTTTGCAAATGCTGGTGAGCTCAGGCACAAAATAAAGTGGACTGTGGCACTGTGAGCCTTAATTTCTCTGAGCAGGGTCACTGTGAGCCAAGAGCCCAGGAACAGAAAATTCTCAGAAATAGATGGTTTCTTTCTTGGAAATTGGGATTTCTGTGGAAGTGCTTGGGACAACTCCTTCCAGCATCAGGCAGAGGGGAAGGGGAGGAGTGGGACACTGATCCTCCAGCCTCCACATTTAACACTGTTCTAGAGCCAGGCTTATCCTGAAATAAGAGGGTTTATCCTGTGCAGTTTGGTATGGAAAGGTTCCTCTCAGAGGCTGGTACCCACAGCCAGGATCACATGGCACTGTCACATGGCTGCCTGGCACACATGGAGAAAACACTCCTCAAATATTAACAAGTTTAAAATGTATTTAATACAGCAAAGACCAGTAAAGTTTGGAAATGGATGTATAAATATTTATGAAATTACAACACAAATAAATATTACAAAAGCTCATCTGATTAAGACAAGGGCTATGACAATTCTTGTGAATTTTTAATACTAAAATAAGCATTACATTAATGAGTCTTCATTATATCATTAAACATTTTACTTTGTTTTCTGTAGAGAATTTTATTTTTACTTGACATACTTTCTTAAGTGTCTAATGGGCTCTTATGACATTTGTAAATGAGCCAAAGCATAAGGAATACAAGAGTTAATTCTTTATATTCATCACTAATTCAGACTAATTTATCATAAGGGAAATAATAGGGAAGTCATCTTTCCCTTTTTTTTTTTAATTTACATATAAATAGGTCTAAATCACAAAATTAGAATACAGATTTTAAATACTCCAGAGTCCAAACTGACTGATGCAGGGTTTCACTGTAATTTATTATAGCATAGCAAGGACCTGGATTTTTTTTAAAAGAAACAAACAAAACAAAAACAAAACAAAATAAAACAAAAAAATCAAACAGTTCAGTGACTCTGGAAATTGGAGATTGCTCTGAGGTACTTCAGAGGCTGCCCTTGTGTGAGGGAAGGGACCCAGCAGCTCTGGGGAACACAGACCTGGGAGCTTGGCATTCCATGGTTCTTACCTCGGATGCTAACTTGGCTTTTGGGATGGGTCAGCAATGTCCATCTGGGAGGAGCAGTGGGTGTAAAGACATTTTTAAGGAAAGATTCCATGTGTGCTTCTCCTGGCTGGGCACAGGGTACTGTGCTTCTGCCAGGGCTGCTCTGTGTGGATGTGTTTGTTTGCAGTTGGGTTGCAGAGCTGATTTTCAGCTCTCCCACAGTAAGATGTGCAGTCCCAGGGTGGGCTCAGTTGTGATCAAGGATTTCTGTGATCCTCCACAAATGGAGCTCAGCATCCTCTGGGCTTCCCTGGCCTGGCTGAAAGGAAGGAGAAGCTCCTGATTCTGTTCATTCTGGACAGACTGCCTCAGGTGAGTGCTGGGTGGGCAGCCTGACCCTCCCCTGGCTGAAATGGATCTTCTGCCATCTCCTGCTCGGGTGGCTCAGGGCAGGAGGGCATCCTTCACCAGCAGCACCTGCCATGACACAGCCAGTGTGTCTGCAGTGTCCTTCCCTGCAGCTGTGTCCCCTCAGCCCCAGCTGGGGAAGCTCTGCCCAGCAGCAGTGCTCACCCCGTCCTGCTGGCCCCAGGAACTGCCCGGAGCCCCCTGGCCCTTGCACTCACAGACAGAGGGTGGCTTGGGGGAGCAGCATTTTTAATCCTTCTCTATTTCATAGATGGAGCTCATGTGGAGTTTCCAAGCATGACACTGAACCAAATTCTTATGAGGAAGAGGCTGGGCAGCCCAGTGCAGGTGTTGTTACCTTCTTAAAGGCATCTTCTGCTCCAATGCCATTGCTTTAACTGTTTTATTTGGGGTGTTACCCAAATTTTTGTCATTTCCCCGGGCCATGTTTTCTGTGTGGGAATTCACAGCACAGTGCTCTCTTTCTGTGGCTCCATCAGCTCAGCCTGCAGTCATTTAGTGGATTAAGCAATATCTTTGAGAAGCCAGGCTTGCCCCAGTGCACAGCATCATGTGAGTGCCTCGCACTGCCCCTGCAGTGGTGTGGTTAGAGGGGATCTCGTTCCTCCAGAGCACAAAGGGCATCAGCTCTGGGAATTTCTCCAGCCTAATGCCGTGTTCAGATTCTCCTGCCATTAGATTTATGCACCCAAGTAAGCAAAGCAAATACTGATGCTCTCTGTGCGTGGAATAACAAACGCATTTCTCCACAAACATTTGAATTTCTGTCAAACATTTTAGCACATTTACTTTCTGCTTTGCCCTCCCTCTTTGTGCATTTTTTAAGCAAATTAACTCAGAAGAAAAAAGTAGTTTATAGATCAAAAGGAAATGTTGAATTATACACTTTCTTATTCTCTCTCTCCCAAGACTGGTAAATGCCTCTTCTCAAACAGGAACTTGAATGCTGCCACATTTTTCACACTTCTCCACTGATCCAGTTCCAATGTGATTATCTTATACTGCTCGTGCAGGAATGAATTTTACAAGGGAAGCAAAGACCAAAAATCTCCTTACTCCACAGAAGAGATGGGTTTCTTTAGGAAGCTGGCTGACCAGTCCAGCCTCAAGATTCGCATTGGTTATGGCCTCTTCTACCTTTTCTTTTCTCTTCCTACCTTGTGGAAACATCAGAGACCTCTGCTGAATATTGATTTTTGTGTTGTGTCAGGTCTGGCTGGAGCTGAACACTGGAACAGGCTAAAGTTGTGTCAAAAGCAGGGCCATGCCTCCAGCCCTTGCTTTGCTCTCAGATCAATTTCTGTAGGGTTTCCAATAAAACCAACCAAACAAACACAGGATCAGGCTTTGGAGGTACACAGTTATTAGAGACTCCAGATTTCTCCTTCAGTTATGTTCCTTATTGCAAATCTTTCTGGATGGCATTGTGGAGTGTGATAGAATCCTGACCAGCAGGAGCCCTGCTGTGCTTTTCTCTTCTTTCTCCAGCTGTTCCCAGCCTGACCTCACCCTCTGCCTGGCCCAGCTCTGCAGAAACTTCGGGGCTGGTGTTGGCTAAATCCTAAAATTCAGGACAAACATCCAACAGCACTGGGCTGTGAAGTGGGAGGGAAGAGGGATGAGGGAGATGGAGACTCGGATTTGCTTTCCTTCTGCGCCATTATTTTTTCCTTTCCAAATTTTCCTATGTAACAGAAGTTATTCACCTTGGTGTGGACAATATTAGGGGACATCAGGTGGTTTCTAACATTCAGCTCTCCCCATTTCTTACCTTTTCTGGCACTGCTCTTTCTCAAACTCCGAGGAGGACGTTTGGCTTTTTAGGACAATGACTTCACTTCCTGGAGAATGAGGCTAGTACAAGGCATGCTGTTGTTTATGAAGCTTAAGAGCCTCCTAAGAAAGGACATTATCTTATTTTGGCTAAGCATGGTGGAATAAGGTTTCCTAATTCATTATTGCTCCAAAACATAACCATGACCCTAAAGAAGCTATTAAATTTTTGGGATAATTTACATGTCAAATAATGTCAGTGCCTGAGCCCCAGAAGCTCCTATAAAAATTATAAAAAAATGTATGTTAAATATTTTATTTGGAAATAAATCAGAGGTCAGAAGAAGGCGAGGCAAAGACTGAATACATTCACAGATTCTGTTACGCTGCCCTTAATGTAACTTCTGAAGCTTATTTGAAATAATTGGGTCTGCTGGAAACCTTCCAGAATATTTCAAGGGGCCAACAGAAGAATTGGCTATGCTGTATCTAAACTTTAGTTACAGAGTCTTAATTCTTAGATGTCTAAGTCTTCTAAAAAAAAAATAAAAAAGAAAGGAAAAGATTTTCTTAGAACTCTTCACTTGGTCTTATTAAAATAGCACTTCTCTGTAGAGACGAGTTAATCATGATTGCCAGACTAAAGATTCTGTTAAACATAAAAGCTGTCGCAGCCCTTGTAGTGAACTGCAGCTTAGAGAGAAAAAAGACTGAGATGATGCTGTTAGAGGAAAGGTTCTTCAAATCGTACAGACACCCATCATCATTTGTGCTAATGATAAACAAATATGTGGCAGAATGAGAGAAAGATCAGCAAAAGGCAGAAGAGCTCCTGACACGCTGTGCTCTGAGCCTGAATGTGTCCAAGCAGGGAATCTGTGCCTCATCCACAGCCATGCCACAGATGTTAAAAGGTAGAGAAAACAGATTTGTTGCAGTCAGCTGAGCTGGTATCGTGATTAGTCTGCCTTATCTCTGAGCAGCTCTCCTCTACAGCAGAGTCCTCTTCAGATCAGGGGCCAGCAGCCAGCGCCGCTGGTGGGGTGGGACCAGGGATTGTCCCGATTGTCCTGTCCTGCAAGGCACAGTCCTACAGGGCACACTCCTACAAAACACAGCGACAGGAGAGACTTGACACCTCCTTTCCTCACCCATAGCCACGCACTGCCTGCCTGGCCATGTCCCCGAGGCAGCAGCAGCTGCCCTGGAGCTGCAGGTTCGTGGTTTTGTTCTGCTCCCTCTGAAGTCAGCTCCTCACTGGAGCCCCCAGCCCCAGCAGGTGCTGCTCCAGCAGCTCCTTTAATGGGCACATTCCACAGCTCTGCTCACTCCGGCTTCTTGATAGCTCCAAGAATCCTCAGTAACCTTGACACTTCTTCAGAAATCTCCTTGTCTAAGCCAAGGAGCCTGGAGAGACATCAGGGTGAGAAAAGGCTTTGACTGACTGGTCTGTCTCTCTCAAATATTATGGAAAGTGTTATCATGAAGAGGCATCGCTCTGAGCCAAGTGGAACTACATTTCATGTTGTACAGGAGGGAAGAGACATCAGAATACATCTGAGGGCTGATCAGTGAGAACAGTCATTTTACAGGGTTAGTATTTCCAGTTAATTTTATATTCAGGTTTGAGAAGTGCTGCACTTCTTGCAAAAGGAATTGTATAAGAGCAGTTTTTAAAACTACAAAGGAAAGGTGGAAAAGGCAAATTGCACTAATCCAAGTTTGAAGAGCCCTTCTTGTGATCTTTAGGGATTGAGTCCCAAAGAAAAGATCAGCTTGTGACTGAGTTCTGAAACGGAGTTTTGTCAAGTGTCTACTCAGAGCTGCAGAACGAATCCCTCCAGAAAGCCCTGAGAATGTGCCAGGCTGACTTGCCCCACACAGGCTGGAGCTTCTGGAGAGCTCCCAGTGCTCTCTGTGCTTCTGCAGCAGGAGCAGGGCAGCAGATTCAAAGGAAGAACCCCTCTGAGGAGAGTGCTGAGCCCGCAGCAGCTGGCACAGGTACTCTGCTCTGAGCTGCCACAGCAGAAGGCCCATCAAAAGATGGGCTGGCAGAAATCAGGGGACACACAGTCTGTGTGAAGGCATGGGGAAAAAAGAGGCAGATCTGTGGGAAAGGCCACTCACCACCACTTTACCATTTAGTAAACAACAAGTGAAAAAAACAGTTTGGAAAGGGAAGGTGTTCCATTCTGCTCCAGTGTGTGTGCACTCTCCAAGCTGCCCCCCCAGCCCTCACACCATTGCAGAGTTTGTGGCACCAGGGGTTCTCCTTTGCTCTGCCCCAACAAAATGAGTGCTCCAAGTGTGTTTGAGCCACACTTCCATCAGTGCTGCCACCCTGTATTTGCACAGCATGGTTCTTGTCCAAAGCCTTTGCCTTGAAGGGTGGGAGGAGATTTTGGGAGAGGTAGGGAGTGTTCAAGCAAGAGAAGGAGGATTGCTGTAAGATCTTCACTTAGTGTGAACATCAAACTTTGAACCTGTTTGGTGGGTGGAAGAGGAGAATTTCTCTCATACCAAGGCACGTGCACAACTGTGCTGCAATTCACTGTTGCTGGTTATTAAAGCAGGAATGAAATAATCAAAAGCAGGTTGCTGTAGCTAAGAGGAGAGTTTTCATGTTTGTACTGTTTTTCAAGATATGCTGTATTTCCTTTCCATTACATGGCCACCAGAGGTGTTCAGACCCACTGTGATAATTACCACTTCTCTGATTGCCCTCGCTAAATGTTGCGGGTTTATAATTATAAATTTTAATTTATAATTTAGTTTATAATTTTATTATCATTTTAACAATGGAAGATGGAGAAGTGTGGCAAAGTCCAACTCTGTGTGTGTGCCTGTGCTTGCTCATGTGTGGAGAGAGATTTTATTCCATTTTGCTGTCATATCCCTAACGTGACACTTCAGAGCAGAGCCTGCTGGGTGCCTTCAGCTCCCACAACTTGATTTTTCAGAGGTGATGACTCCCTGCAGGTCTGAGTGACTCCTGTGGAATTGTGGCTGCTCAGCACCTTTGTAAGGGCTGTCCCCTGCTGTCACTGCTGAAGGTGCTCAGCACCTTGCCACGTCAGGCTTCCCTCAGCAGGTTTTCAGTCAGACCTCATGGCTAAGGAACCCCAAAGCTGCCACAGCCTTTCCACTGCTCATCCCAGTCCCACACCACCCAGTGAAATGCAGATCTTCCTGAACATCCTGCAATGGTGATGAATCCTGCAGTTATGATAAGAAGTTCAGGAGTATCCCCTATCTCCTTGTCTCGTGCCATCACTCTTTAGGGTAATTCTCCTCTTTACTGTATCTCTCGATCATTCCTCGATGCCGAGCGCTCTTTATGGTATTATGTCAGTGATCTCCTTACACTGCATATCTGCTCCTCATACTGCCTCTCAAACACTTCTTATAATGCCACATCTCCCTTCCCTGTAATCTCCTGCAGGTGCTTGTAGTGCTTCCTTTCCTTGTCACACCTTTCAGAGGCTCCATACCTTGTAACCTGAACATTTCTGTGCTTACCTAGCCAGAGGGATTGCCAACGCTCTGAATGGCAAAAATGATCTAAAGAAAAGAGATGCAGTGACAAAGTAAAGGTTACATCTTACTGCACTCAGCAAGGATCAGCGTGGCTTTTCAGGTCTGCCAGCCAAGCAGGGACTGCAGCTACAGCATCATTTGTAGTTCCAATTTGCCTGGCAAATATCTTGAAATTTCACAGTTCTGGCCATTGTGTTACAAGAAACCTGTACTGGCAGCATATAAGAAAAGCTAGACATTGATATAATTCACTGAAAGGATTTTCCTGTCTATCAGACAGAGAATTAAATTACCTCTATGTAGGAAGCTGTTATATCTCCATTCAAACTATGGAAATAGGTCTCCACAGCTTAATTTGGCAAAACATGCCCAGAAGGACAAATTCCTCTGCGATCCCCCTGAAATCAGGGGGACTGTGCTGAGTTAAAACCAGCCCCCACTTTGAAGTAAGCACTTCTGCAAATCATCTGAGTAAGCCTCTTCCTCAAAGTGCAGTTCAGGGCTTGTTTGTGCCATCACTGAGATGGGAACTGGATCTTCCTCCACCTCCCAGAGCTTCCTCCCAGAGTTTTGCTGTGTTTTTGGACATGTTGCCATCACACGTGGTTAAAGCACAGTGAGGTGAAGTGTGAGGCCCCAGAGCAGCAGCCAGCAGGGAGGGATGGCAGCTGCAGGGCTGTGCTGCTGTATCTCAGGCAAACACAAAAAGGTATTTCAGTTTGTATCCAGGGATACTGCAGCAGGGAGCTGTTTTCATTTTATACCTGTAGTCTCTCCAGTTACACAGGGACTGGAGGTCAGAGGCAGCATAAAAATTCATGATTATTCAGTGATGGTGTGTGGTACCTGTGAACTCTTCCTTTGGGTGGGAACTGCCTCCTGCTGTTTGTAACTGCTGTGCCAGACTCTGCACACCCACTGCCAGGGTTAGCACGAGAGGGGTGGAAGGCTCAGACTGCACCAGGTTCTGGTGAGCATGGGGTGAATGTCTCAGTCCCCACGGGACTCTGTGCTCACCCTACAGACAGACATGCACATCACCTCTGAGATGGGGTACAGAGAGCCTGCTCACACCAACAGCTGCCTCCTCTCTTTCCCAGCCAGTGCTTCTGCCCTTCTGCATTGTCCTCCCTTCAGTACCAGGGGCAGGTTTGATCATTCCTCACTGTAACACCCTCCAGCATTGACATTTCTGCCCTCCATGATAGCTACAGTGATGGACCCAGGCAGATCTGTGTTTGTGGACATGAGTTCCGCACTGGGCCCCACCACCAAGGCTGCAGACACCCTCCTTGCAGCTTGCACAGGCTTCATCCAGGGTTATAGGCAAACTAAATCAGAAAATAATTAGAATAACAATAATTCCATGTACCTATGGCTCATAATTTTAGTCAAGGCAATACTTTTTTGACTGAGTGACTGTCAATTGGAAATGTTGATGTTCATTAGGCGTTCTGCTGTTACCCCTGCTAAGCACTGTGATACCATCTTCACTTGTTTTGAGGCTGACAGCTTCAGTCCCAGCTCTCCCTCATATCTCAAGTTGTACTTTTTTTCTTGTCCAGTGGTGATTCTGTTCTACTCTTCCCTCATCCATCATCCATCAGTGGACAGGAGTATGCTCCCTATCCACCCTGCTTCTTCCACCAGCACGTTTTGCTGCATCTGCTTTGAAGTGATAATACAGGAGTTGTCTAATAAGAGCCTGATTATCCTTTTGCATGGAGGTAGGACCATTTGGATGGGCCCTAATCTCATTAACACTACTTTCCTTGTTTCCATCCCACAGATGACATCTGCAATTCCATCAGTGTGATTAACACCCTGGTCTGGCTTTTGGCAGGTTTAGTCCTGATTTGTGCCTGTGTGGGATGAGAACCAGGTTATCTGACTTTCCCCAGCTTAGGAATTTGATCCCTCCAGATAGGTTTTGAGGGGGCTTGCTTCTGTTTTGAGTATGATCCAGCTGTTGTTTTCTCCATTCCTTCTTACTATCTGGCCAATGAAAATGGTGGTTTTCATATAAATGGATGATTTAATTACTGTCACGCCAGTGTAAGATTGCTTGTTGCAGAGCTTCCCTTTAAAGCCTGAAGTTACAGATCAGTTAAGAAAGTGGTGTCACGGTGGTGGATATGATGGGGGTTTGTAAATATTTTTATCTGTGTCTATATATTGAGCCATGCTAGGAAGTGGCTTGGAAAGTACTGATTTTATGAGTGACAGATAATCTACTGTGGTAAATGTACTGCGATTTAGTTCCTCAGCAGACTTGTTACCAGGACTTTGCAAATTCCTTTCCTGAAGAATTTGACATTCACTGTTATTAAGTCAAAAAAGCAGCACTTGCTCCAGATTGCAGCACTGACATCACACTTATATTCCTCTGCTGAATCTTTATTCTTGGTTATCCTAGAACTCCTGCTCCAGGTAGAGCTCTTTCTCTTTTTAATTTCGATTTTAATTTCACTGTGTTTTTGTGGAAATTGGGCTCTGCAGTGATATCTTACCCCAGCATGCACCATGGATCAAGTCTTTGCAGTAAAAGAATATGTTTGAAATGAACAGTAATTTTCAGTGAATGTCAATCTTACTGTGAACTACAGGAAGAATAGCTTGCTTTATTTTTTTTTCCAGGAAGTTATTATCTGAAAATGGAAAGTTAATTTGCTTCTGGAGCTTACCTAGGATTCTTTTGCCATAGTGCATCCAGACTGTAAGGTTGGTAGAGACATCCACAAGAAACAGAGAGATTGTTTGCACAATCCTGTGTCCATAGCAGAAAATCAGGCAGTGAATGACACTGCTTGGGCAGGAGAGTCCTGAAAAGAAGTTTAACAGTCCAGAAGTGTGGGGAGAAGAGCTCTTTAAGTCCCTTTTTAGAAAGGTTAGAAGAATTGCTTTTGTGATTTCTGAGCACTGCCACGTGACAGAGGCATTCAGCTTCTGCCCCTGACCAAGAATCATCTCCTGCTGCTCGTTAGAAAAGTCACTGCCTTGGATCTGAAAAGCACTTTGTATCTGAAAAGCACTTTGTATCTGAAAAGAAAGATTGGGTAAAGGTAATAAAATATTCACTTCCAATCTACTGAGTTGGTGAAAGCTGATCTGGTCTCTGGTTATCAGCTGACAAACATAATTGCAGCTTATAAATCAAGAGTGGCCACTTGAGAGTTTGGCAGCTCCTCCGGTTTAAGATGTTTGCTAAAGTTGCTAACATTATGGTAATACAAGAAAAGTTACATAAAAGTCATTGATTTTGCTATTAAATAAAAATAACAGCCAACTATAATTGGTTTTCCTTTTTCTTCTCCTTGGGAAGAAATGGCATTTAAACGTGGAAGTGGAGCTGGAATGTGGAGCTGGTTGCCCCCTGTTCTCTCTTTAGCTGAAACTGGGAAAGCAGGGAACACATGGCTTGCACCTCACCAAGGACAGCAGCAGGGGACAGTGAGAAAGTGGAATACCAGGGATCAGTTTTGGGAAGGGAGTCTTTTGGCAGAGGAGGGAAGAGGGGAGCAGTCACTGTAATTTGTATTGTGTTAGAAACAAGAGGCTCCAGCTGAGGCAAGAGTCTTTCTGACCTGGCATTTGGCTCTCCACATAAAGGAAGAGCAATCTCGCACCAGAGCATTTATAATCTGAATAGGAATTGAATAGAGAAAATTATCTACTCTGCTCTCTGATTTTTCAGGCAGGTAAACAGAAGAAAATTGAATTTAAGTGACTCATCCCAAGTTACATGGGGATTGTGTAGCACAGCTGGGAATAAACCCAGATAATCTTTCTTTCAAAGAGTTGGCAGCATTACCCACCTCATTTTATAGTCAGGTCATTGAACCCAGCCCAATGCCTCTGCTGGCATTCAGAAATCTGTCTTGAATGCATCCCAGATCTGTCTCTCTTTCCCGATCCAGAAACACTTCCAGAAATCTCTCACAGCTTCTCTCAAATGCAAGCAATTCCTCTTTCTCTGCTCTTTGCAGGAATTACACAACCCCAGTAGATTTTCTGCCCTAGCAGTGTTTGGAACTGCTTGCTTTTCTCCTGTGAAGATGAGAGAAGCCCTTCAGCGTTCCTAGGGAGAAATGAATTGCTGAAGGGAATAATGCTTCTCATCCACTGTCTCCCACCTGCTCTTCTAGAGGGCTCTGTCACCTGACAGCTGCATAAATGGCTGGAAAGCTAAAACATGGAGCTTGTAGCAAGCTTCAAAATGCAGGTCAAGAACAGCTGTTGGTGAAGAAGAGAGGTCACAGTCCAAAGGGCACGAGGACACGAATGTTATCCTCTCGCCTGTTAGCTCTTGGTCTCTACTGGGATTTTGGCAGGACTGAAAGCAGTGTGGAAACCACTGCTCAGATCCTTGCTGCACTCCCACATCCATGTCTGTCACACAGAAAACACTTCCTTTGTTAATGTGCATGGCTGGTAACTCTCAGGTAACTACATGAGGGAAACAAGGAAAACAATCCCCCTTACACTTTCTATTAGAATGATGGATGCATTGGAGAACTTAAATCAGGAAAGGAGCAGCAGAAGCTGAGCAGCACCTGAAAAACTTCCAATGAGTTCCTGACAAATGCATTTTATTGCAACCATGGTGTGACCTTTTGGCTCCAAAAGAGAGGTCTTGTGACCCTGCCCAGCTTTCCCCAGTGTGGTGTGAGCACTGAGCTTCCCTGAGGTGGGTGAACTGGCAAGAGAGCCAAAACAAACCAGGGTCTTCCTCCTGTTGCCAACTCCCATCATGCTGAGCAAGCCCACAGAACTTCATCCCAGGGCTGGAGGTGCTGGAGGATGTGGAGCAGAGCAGAAATGTTCTCTGGCTGCTGCTTCAGTGCAGCAATGCACAAATGGGCTTCTGGAGCCACTCTGGGAAACCTGCCCAGTGCTGTGGTGTGCCCTGAACACCTCCTAACCTGCATCTTCACTTTGTCCTCCGGACAACTCCTAACCTGCATCTTCACTTTGTCCTCTGGACAACTCCTAACCTGCACCTTCACTGTATCCCCTGGAGAACTCCTAACCTGCATCTTCACTTTATCCCCTGGAGAATCCCTAATCTGCATCTTCACTTTATCCCCTGGAGAACCCCTAACCTGCATCTTCACTTTATCCCCTGGAGAATCCCTAATCTGCATCTTCACTTTATCCCCTGGGCACCTCCTAACCTGCACCTTCACTTTGTGCCCTGGGCAATCCCTAACCTGCACCTTCACTCTGTTGCCTGAAGCTGTTGACCAGGCCAGGGAAGGAGCCCAGTGCAGTTTGATGTAGCCAGCAGTTATTCTGGTTGTTCAATATCAGGTTAGTGCCATTGCTTGTGCAGTCTGAATACCCAAAGTCTGCCTTTATAATTGGAATCTCCTTTATATGTGTATAAATTATGCCTTTTTAATTGGAATTCAGAATGGGATCTGAAATCCTTGCTGGTTTCTGTAACTCCTTGCACTGTCACAAAGCAGGGCTTCCAGAAACCAGGACCCCCTTTGCTCATGCACTGTTTCACTGGGCCTGCTGTAAATGTGGAGTGTGTGTGATGAGGGATGGAGTCAGACATCATGGCCTGTGTCTGCAAAAAACTTAATAGCACAATTAAGAAATAAATAATCAGTATTCATATGAAGAGTAAATGGACAGTGTGCCACTTTGCAGGGTGAATTTATGGGTCCTGTCTGTGCAAATAAAGTATAAATGGAGTCAATTACTGACATACTGGGAATCTGCAAACTACTGTCATAATATACACAGATTTTCAGGTCCTGGAAATTGGTTTCAGCCTCCTGCATGCTGGAGCTCCACCGACTTTCAGTAATTTTGGTCAATGAAACTAATCAAGTTTACTTCAGCCCAGGATCTAATCCACAGTAAAGACTGGATTTAGAGTAAAGGCTTTCTCAAAGCAAAGTTCTTGTAGAGAGTTTGAGGTGATCAAAATTTTCCCTTGCCTACTTTTTGGTTCCTTAATCCCCAATTAATTTTTAGACCTAAACACACATGCAACTTTTTCAAAGGACTTTCAAAGGGTGCTCTGAGTCACTCCAATCAGTTCTGAAGCACAAAATACCCCTCGGTTGACATTCTGAGATCATGAGCTCTGGTTATGTGTATTTCACTGTTCACATGGTAACAGAATCAAAAGAAAATCATAATGAAATACAATGGTTGGATTCAGAAATAGGTTATAAAAACATTCTTTTGAGCAGTCCTAACAATGGAGAAGAGATGAATTTACATTGGGCCAAATTTGTCATTGCTGCAGTGCCAATTAACTCTCTGAAGCTGCGCCTTGGAATAACTCAATAATTAGGTAAAATTCTTTCAGTGAGACTTGTGCCACCCCCATCCTCCTTCCAAAGCTAACCTGAAATTATTTGGCTGAGAAAAACGAGGAGCTGGTATTTTCATTAACTCTTTGTATGCCTTCAATTTTAAAATCATTAAATATTTAGTGTAAATTTGCATTAGCAATTGATATTGAAGCTGGATTTATCAAAAAAGATGAGCCTCTGATGGTTTAAAACAGAAACAGCTTCTGTTAAGGATGAGAAGAAAGGGATGAAAATGACTTAATTCTGTAGTTCTAAGCTGTCCTTTGTCTTAAAAGGTAAGAAAAGAATTACCATGGAAACGTGCTATCTTCTCCTCATAGAAAAACGAGTTTGACTTAATTACTATGAACCTGTACTATCTTATCTTAAAATAATATTCCAGGTCTTCCCAAGCAGTGTATTTATATGTGACAGAAAGAACCGAGGAAAAAGCTATCAGAAGGGAAATAAGCATTTGTCTGTGTTTAAATCGTAGCTCTCACTCTGTAGCAAACATTTTTATTGCTGTTGTGAAATTCACACCTCTCAGGAGGAAACCTTCTTATAGAATCTGCTGCTTTCTCCCAGCCCCTATACGTGCATGTAAGCAACTGTAGCAAATCTCTTTTAACTGGCAACAATAAAGAACAGTAATTGCACACTTTAATTTAAAATTACAAGAATGTTCCTTCCTTTTCTGGAGGGAAACCTCTTCTGTGGACCACTTTCCAGAACTAAATGCCTCATTGTCAGAGGAGGAGAGCGTGGTGTGTCAGGATTTATGGAATTTATGGGATTTGTGGCAGTGGGGATGTGGGGCACGGCAGAGCTCTGAGAGCTCTCCCTGCTCACTCCTCCTGGTGTTTGCTCAGGTGCTGGGAAATGTTGGGAATTCATACTGGCAGGTCTGGAGCCTGGCTTGGAGCAGGGTTTGCTGCCAGGGCTGTGTAATGCCCTGAGTCACCCTGGCCTGTGAACGCTGCTCCCTGTCCTTGCCTTCCTCCAGCCTGGGCTGGAGCTGCATCCTACAGCTGGGAGAAGGCTCGGATCCCTCCTGGGACAGCTGAACCAGCAAGGCAGGGCTGTGCTCCTCACAGCAGAGCTCATCCCAAAGCCTGGCAGCCCCAAAAGCAGGCTGGGTGACCCAGTGAAACCCTGAGAGCCAAACCCACGCTGGGTGTGTGGAACATCTCACACCTCACACCCACAGCAGCAGCTCCCCATGGGTCCCACAGTGCTGCTCAGCCTTCTGCTGATGGAGCTTCAAAATGGTTTTTCAAGGAGCTGGCCCCAGGGAGAGTGGAGCCTGCATGAGTGAGTGATGTAGGAACAGGTTGTATCATTATTTATCTCTGAAATAATCCTTGTTTTTCACATCACATCTGTGAGGCTTCCAGTCTTCTTCTGCAGATAGACTGCCAAGAATTTTATCTGTGGGAGTTTGCAGCTCCCCAGAAAAAAGGCAAACAGAGAAGTTTCAGTCTGAAGTAATTTATTTTAGTGGAAGAAAAGCATTAAAAACCAACAAAAACAAAGTTTCCATGAAAGGCCACAGGAAATACCTTTCCTGAAGTTCTCTACAGTAATTGTAGAACTGATTGGTTGATATCTTTGCACCCCTGGAGATGTCTGAGATTTAATTGTTTCAAGGCAATTGTTTTTAGAACAACATACATTTGTGGCAATCATAGACGTGTTCACATGCACTGGGATAAGTTAAGTCCTTTTTCCATCTACGTTTTTGATGCCTTTGCATTGTAACAGCAATCCAGAAGTTTCTCAGGATAAACTGGAATCTACCAACATGCTTAAAGAAGATTTAAAGTGTCATTATCTCCTGATTTAGCCTGGCCGTGATTTTGCCCCGTGTTTCTCAGGGTAGAGGGACAGGAAGATACAGACAGAGAGAGCATTTGGGGAAATTGAGCTGTATACAATGAAATAACTGTAGTATGGGTTCAAATGCATAACATTAACGTGCTCCCCTGTGCCATTATCTTTATGCCCCAGGAAGGTTGAGAGCCCCTTTTACATCTGGGCATCAAAGCTTAGGAGCTTCAACTTCCAACATGTTAATTCAGCTGCTTTTAATAATGCTCCTAACATACAAAGATCAGCTCCAACTTTATTGAGGAAAAACTGTATTTTCTGGTATCTGCTAAGCTGTGTGTCATGAGTTTCTGTAATGACTACCAGGGATTAGGTTAATAGCATTACAGCTGGAAGTGTTACTTGTGGCTTTGTGAGAGACCTGTTTACAATTTACAAGGTTGGAGTGATTAGCAGTGCAGATGCAGGCTCTGCTGGTTACAAAAGCTTCTGTTGGCTGGAAAGCATCATGGATTCATATTTATGGAAGGAAAATACAGTATTTTACAGTAAAAAGTGTTGCTGGGTGTGGAGAATCTTGGCCTCGTTAGGGAGCTATTCACAGATAGAACAGATCCTTAAATTAGATGAAAATAGCCACTGATGACAAGCTGCCAGGATTTCCCCCATTCCCTGGGATGGCAGTGTGCATTCCAGAAACCATGGGATGAGTTGGTTCTGGAAGCACCTGAGTGGCAAATGCCTGTAATCCCCACGGTGAGGGTGAGTCAGGGCCTCGCTCACAAAGCAAAATCTCCTCATTCTGAGGCATGGCTGAGAGCCTGGCACTCTCTGCAGGGTCTGGGGAGGTTTTTTTGGGAGAGAAGCTGTGGCCATCCTTCCCTCAGCCAGTCCACACAGGAGGAATGTTGTGATGCCTGATAATGGTGTAGAACTTGCACAGGTAATATCAATTTTCATTGAGCTGTTCCTGCACAGGCAGACACTTCTGTTCTGCTCTGGACATCTTCACACCTGCACTGGGTTCCCAGGCCTGTGGGGTCTTTCCTCCAGCAACTTGATCAGAGACTTCTTTCATGAAAAATGGTGCTTTAGACGCCACCAGGCTGCCAGCTAAACTATTACTAGTTATCTATTACTGCTGAAAATTCAGATTTTCTGATCTAAAACTTTGAATTCAATTAAATTGGAGGTTGGAACCAGGTGACCTTTAGGATTCCTTCCAACCCAAGCCATTCTGTGATTCTCTGATTCTAAATAAGATTGTAGTTGACAAGCTGATGATACCAAAGAGTGAATTCTGACAGTTTTTATAGTTTTTATGATCAGGATGACACTGATCTATGTCACTCTTTACCAGGGCACTGGTGTCCATGGCACTGCTAGCTGTGTCTAACACCACCAGGGGCCAGCTAATGCTGTCCTTCCCTTCGTGGGCTTTGTCACTCTCTCCTTTTTTGGTGCTGAGTGGTTTTCAGAGATCGACATTTTCCCTCAGTGTCTATAAAATGGAGAACTACTGATTCGTACTGACTGCTCTTCAAAGCATGGCAAGGAGTGATTAGACTCTGACCACAATGGTGAGAGCCCTGTGTCTCGTTTAATTCCCTTTCTGCTGCATTTTTCTTAAAGATATCTTACTAGCTACAGCTTTCTATAGATAAACAGGCACCGTGCTGGAGAATTTCACACTCAGAGTGAAGCCTACAAAATTTGCATTTGTCAAATTTTACAATGAGGTGGAAAAAATGTCACTCTTTACCAGGAACAAACTTTGAGGCATAATTGCTTGTAAGCAAAGCAGATATCAAATTTGTTTGGTCATGAGTTAAATCCCACTTTGGTTTTGCAGAGTGCAGCCCCCCAAAAATGTTTGCTGGCACTTATTGGGGGTTTAATACCATCTGAAAATGTCAATGGTACATGATGTGACTAATAGGATGGCAAGGCTCCTGAATCATCCTCACACTGCCTGTCTCCTCCCAGATTCTACACCTATCCACCATTTTAATGTCAGCCTAAAATGTTTCCCAGTCGCCAGAGCAGCTGTGCAAATGGTGCTCCCTTCAACCATCCTGCCCTGCACGCTGAACATTTGTGAAATAAATTGGGTCCTTCTGAAGAAGTTTAGTCTAAAGAGTGTCCTAAATTTATCCCCCAAGGTAGCAGAAGACTGCATTAGCTGGAAATTCAGTCCAGCTCTCCAGGAGGCTTCCTGCCACTGCTGCTGGGAAGCTCCCCTGCCAAATGGCAGCCGTGATTAAAAGCATGACAGGCAGTGACCCTGAGTTTGCTCTTGTAGCACAGGACTTTAAAAATGCTTCGGTGAACCTCAGAGGAAAATCAGATCACAGGAGAGACTCCTGCAAATTTGCCTAGAGGAACTGAGTTGTTTGGTTTTGTTTTGTTTCTAATTCTCTGCAGAATGTTATTTCTTCATGGAAAAAAAGAGATAAAGACAGCGTTGTCCCAGGGAAAGGTGGCAGTGGCACAGGAGAGGGTGATGGGGGGATGGAGGGGAATTACAAGTGCTTTTTGTTTGCTCAGATGTGTTGTGAGGGCTGCGGTGCTGATGCTTCTTGTGCCATATGGTGGAACAGCTGATGGTTAAATGCTGATGCTGAAACATGATGCTGACACAGCAGATGTTAAAACGTGATTGTGGCAAAGATGATAGCAAAACACTGAAGGTGAAACACCAGTGCAGAGAAGGCTGCTGATAAAATAAAAACTTCTGATGTTTGTCCGTTAGAAATTGTATTTCTGGAGCTGGCAGTCACTGTAGTAGCCCAGACAGGGTTTGGAAGGCCAGACTGGAGATGTGTGGGACAACAGAAGTTCTCAGCTGTTAGTGGGACAGAGTGAGGCAAGTGTCTTGATCTTTGCCCTACAGGGAAGGACACAGACCCTTCAGGAAGAAGCAAACCCAGTGTGAAACTCAGTTTCCAGCTCTCCCAGTCCACCCAGCAGACACTGGGATCAGCTCCATGCTGCTCTCACAGGCACAAGAGGGGCTGGCTGCAAACCAGCAGGTTTCCAGCTGGTCACAGAGGAATAATGAGGTCATCCAGCACACACAGCCTGCTTGCTTGCTTGTCTCCCTTAGCATTTATGTATTTTTCATGGTTCTAAACACCCAGAACAAGAGTTTTAAACATTTAGTTGTAACAAAATGTGGTCCAGTGCTTTTTTTTTTTTTAAGCAGGAAAGCCATTCTGGGTGTGCTTGCCTAAGTTTCTGAAGGATGGCTTTGACCTTATTAGCAGATATGCTCCGTGATCTTGTGAGGCACAGAAATGGCATTTTGTTTATTAAGTACCCGAGTTGCTCTAGAAAACTGAGGTAATTTAAAATACTGGAAGATGGCCAGATAACTTAAGTGGCAATATAAAAGTTACAAGAAGATGTATTTCCAGAATTAAATATTCTCCAGTCCGATGGTCTGTGCCCTCAGAAAAGCCAGGGTAAATTGATGCCAGAATGCTGCTCAGGAGAAGCTGCTCCTGCTTCCTGCAGACCACATCGTGTTCTGCATCGTGGATGGTTGACAGAATGTAGATTGAATTGTAGAATATAAAATTCATACTATGAAAGTGCTCTGTAATTATTTCAGTGGGCATTTACTTGTGAAGGGTCGTGCAGTATGCAAGGAAAGGGGATGGGGAAAGTGTGACCTGTAGCATGTGCTTGTTTGGAAAGGAGGGAGGGCATGGTCACCATCTCCCACAGATCCTGAGCATGTCCAGCCTGGGCAATTGGATTAAAGCCTTCACATTGCAGTTTCCCTTCAGAGTCCCAGGGTGTGTTTTGCTGCTGTTTGCAGCTCACTGTGTTCTGTGGGAGGCTGCAGGGACAGGGGCTTGTCTCTGCCTGTGGAACCATCTGCTGCAGGCTGTCAGACAAGCTGGGGACACCGAGAGGCCTGAGGGGAGCTCCTGCAGCACACAGGGCACGGGGACAAACTGGGGGACACAGGCCTGAGGGGAGCTCCTGCAGCACACAGGGCACAGGGACAAACTGGGGGACACAGACAGGCCTGAGGGGAGCTCCTGCAGCACACAGGGCATGGGGACAAACTGGGGGACACTGACAGGCCTGAGGGGTGCTCCTGCAGCACACAGGGCATGGGGACAAACTGGGGGACACCGACAGGCCTGAGGGGAGCTCCTGCAGCACACAGGGCACAGGGACAAATGGGGGGGACACAGACAGGCCTGAGGGGAGCTCCTGCAGCACACAGGGCATGGGGACAAACTGCGGGACACCGACAGGCCTGAGGGGAGCTCCTGCAGCACACAGGGCACAGGGACAAACTGGGGGACACCGACAGGCCTGAGGGGAGCTCCTGCAGCACACAGGGCATGGGGACAAACTGCGGGACACCGACAGGCCTGAGGGGAGCTCCTGCAGCACACAGAGCACAGGGACAAACTGGGGGACAACAACAGGCCTGAGGGGTGCTCCTGCAGCACACAGGGCACGGGGACACAGTGAGAGATGCTGGTGGCAGCTGATGAGAAGAGCAGAGAGAAGCCATGGCTCAGACAGGGCTCAGAGGGCAGGAATTGTTGGCTGGTCACTGATCCTTGGGTGGGTTTAGAGCCACAAAAGCATTGGGCTGTGTGTGAGGAACCAGCTGAGATCCACGACCTGGGGGGCCCCTCTGCAGCCCCGGTCCTTCAGACACCCTGTGGCTTTCCCAAAGCACAGCCTGCCAGTCCCTGGGGACAGCTGTCACTTCCCAGGAGCTCTGTGCCACCTGTGCAGGACTCTTTGTGCCACAGGAAGCCACTGAAGGGTCTCTGTGATGAGCACACAAGAGGGAGAGCAGAGCAAGAGCTGCTGTCAGAGCCTTTGGTTCTGTTTTGTGCAGCACATCTCTGGTTAAATAAAATAATTTGTTGTTCTAGTTTGAGGTTAGGGACTCAGAATCCTTTGGGGGTCTTTGTTTTAAGGAAGAGGACTCAGCAATTCTGCCCCAGGCTCTGCCTCACCACACTTGGTCCTGAGAGGGATGTTTGCAGCTCTCTCACTGGAGAGGGGAGCAGCTTGGGCATCCCTTGGCTGGCTGGGAGGAACTTCGGGGAATCAAATGCCAACTGCGGGTAGGAGAGCAGTTTTACGGGCTGCTACTCTTCCCTTCTAAAATAATGAACTCTATCAAATAATGTCAGTGTTGGGAGTGGGTTGATAGAAGGAAGACACAGGATTTGGCCTGATCTCAACTCCAGAGAGGTGTGTGGGAAAGCAGAAAACACTTATCTCTCCTCCAGTGAGAAACTTTCATTGTTGCACACTAAAACATGAATGATTAATTAGTTATTTTACAGCAAATTGTAGCACTTGAGTTGATGTAGGTGGGCATTCACATCCAGCTCATGCCTTTCCTGGTTCTAGGCTTGCAATCTCTTTCCTCAACCAAACCTTGATTTGGAGTTCCCCTGGGAGGTATGGCAAGTGACAAAAACATCCAAAAAATGTTCATTATGGAATATGATCTAGAGTCTACCAACACTTAAGTGCAGAAAAGGAGCTCCAGCATCCAGCCAGGTGCTGGCAGTGAGTCAGAAGTCTCTAGCACAGAGCCTGGGGAAAGGAACATAATGGTTGTCCCTGGGAAAGTTCATTCCAGTGTGAAAGCTTATGGTTATCAGCTCCAGAAATGTTTTTGAAAAGTAATTTGCACCCCAGTGATTTGGGAAGAGGTTCAGTGTTTGGTACCTAATAAAGATAGCTGGCATGGAAGGGATGTTATTTTAATTATAACATGGTGATGACATTTTCAGGAAGGGATCCCACAGAGTTCTGACTGCAGACATTTCCATACTCCCAGCACTTCAACAGCTGCCAAAGGGTTTTCATTAATAGGTTATTTGGATACAGTATAGACAGGCTTATGCTGTGCTATCACTGCTCCACAGCCCTTCTTCCACTTCCTTGGCTTCCTTGGAAAGATGAGCCAAGCAGATCTGGCCAGAGCCAGTCTCAGAACAGGAGGCAGGAAGGCACTGGGTGAGAGGCAGCAGCTCTGCAGCTCTGCACAGGGAGAGGGAGAGAGCACAGCCTGGGACCAGCAGCCCCTGCCACCCCTCCATCCTCACTCAGAGCACTTTGGGGACAGCTTCAGTGGCTCCTGTGTGAGCTGGCTGACCCAGCAGAGCCCTCCCGGAGCTGGAGCTGTGCTGGGGGGCTGCAAACGCCAGTCTGGCTTGGAATGACATCTCTCTGACTGCCCATTATTTCTGGAAATCTCTCCATTTGTGCTTTGCTGCTGTTGGCTGTGCTGGTGTCACTCACTGCCAGTGACTTGGTGGCACTGGGGACAGCTGAGGATCCTGCTCCAGGGCAGGAGCCAGGACCCCTCATCCCTGCCCTGGGGGCTGCACCCAAGGGACTGACACTGCTGGGCTGAGATCCTGGAATTCTGGGATTCTGGGGAATTCTGGAATTCTAAAATTCTGGAATTCTGGGATTCCAGAATTCTGGGATTCTGGAATTCCGGGATCCTGGGATTCTGGAATTCTGGAATCTTGGGATTCTGGAATTTTGGGAGTCTGGGATTCTGGAATTTTGGGATTCTGGGATTCCAGAATTCTGGGACTCTGGCATTGTGGAATTTTGGGATTCTGGCATTCTGGGATTCTGGCATTGTGGAATTCTGGGATTGTGGAATTGTGGAGCCACACCAGTGCAAGGGGAGAATCAGGCCCAGGCACTCAACCTTGCAGAGCCACTTCTCCTGAGTTTCTCATGGTGCTTCCTCAGCAGAGCCTGGGTGAGGGGGGATTCAGGAGTACCTGGGGCTGGCAGAGCCCGCAGTGATTCCCTGCTCAGCTCAGCTGCTCGCTCACACTGCTCAGAAGCTTTAGCAACAGCATTTCCACCCCAATCAGATTGTAGGGCTCTGTTTTATATGTGCTAGTCTCTAACCAACAAATCTTTATGCAAAAAAAAACCACCACCCTGAAAATAACTCTGTGTAAATCATCATCAATTTTTTTATTATTCATTAAAATAACATTAATCATAAACCTCTTTGGTATTCATGTGGATGTAATATGTAGTTCCAAAGGAATTATGGATTAAAGGGGACTTAAGCTCAGAACACTCAGTTCTCTATGAACATGCTGTGTTCATTATGTTAGATTTAGTGTGAACTATTTTCTTCAGTATTATTAGAAGGGAGTAATGGTTGAGTTTCGCATTTATTTGAAAGTGATTAAAGCAAAATTTTCACCTTGAATAAAACAGCAGCAACATATTAACAATTTTTATCATGCCCACAAAAGAAATCTCTTCTCAAAAGATTGGAAATAATCCTCTGAAATCTACCTGCAGCTGATTATATTAACCCATGTGAAATACACGTTTCCACCTCCGTGGATTTTTTTTTTTAAACTTTACACTGTTGGGGTTGTTAATATCTCTGCTACTCACATGCACCTAGGGGTAATGTTAGGATCACTGCACATTCACTCTTCTGTTTCTGACTTCTGAAGGCCCTACATAAATATTCTAAGACTCATTACTGATGTAAAAACTAACTGGTTTATTGAACATTGCATGTCTGGCCTCATGTCTGCATAGTACTAATTAAAAATCATGAACTTCTTTACCAGCAGGAAGCTTTGTAAAATGCGGTGTGGATTTTTGGAGGATTTAATCCTGTTTCTATCTGTATAAACCAGAGGGCATTTTCCAGACACTCTTGTGAGTTTCAAGGTATTATTTACAGAAATAATTCCATGATGAGTATGCTGGGTTGGATTCTGCCCAGCCTCCCATTTCTCACCCCGGTACAAGACAAATTAGCTGTAGGCATGAGAGGTGTGATGATGGGAATGAGCTCAGCCCAGGGATGGGGAAGGCATGGATCACAGCAGACCTTGTTCCTGCCCCTGAGCCTGCCTTTCAGTTGCTATCATTTACTTCCCAAAGCATTCACCTCACCTGAAGGACAGAAAGTCCCCCAGATGCCTGGAGGTCAGCTCGTATCTCACCGCCAGCCCTTCCTATTGGGGTGGAGATTTACATTAGGACAGCATATAGGGCCATACTTTATCAGGCAGTGGATGTCTTTTCATTTGGTATTAGCCAAGTGTGTGTAATCCTAATTAAGAAATAAGTTAATCCTAATGTCAACTGGCATAAATCCTGTGAGGAGGAGTGTTTGCATTTACCAAGGGCTGCAATGTATTTGCTCGACTTTGCTCTCAGTGTCGTCGTTGTTCTTGTGCAGTCTGCTCTGAGGTCAGGAGAACCATCAAATCAGAGGATGGTTTGGGTTGGAGGGGATCTTTAAAAGTCATACAGTCCAATTTTCACTAGCCCATGTTGCTCAAAGCTCCATCCAACTGCCTGACCTTGAACACCTTGAAGAGCTGGTCCCACTGTCCTTGTGAATGCTCAGCTTATTTGCTGGAGTGTCACAAAATGTCCTGGGACTGCCTGGATGCTGCTTACAGCCCCTCACCTGTCCTTGTCATCCACACTGCAACTTTCCATGACTTCTGATAACTCCTGAGGATTTTTTAATGCTTTTCTGAAAGCTGAAGTGACAGAATTTCCAGCCACTGCTCCTCTGACTCAATGTTTGAATTTCCACAGCTGTGGCTGCATGGGTCAGCTTAGCTTCACACCATTATTCAGAAATGAGAAGAAATTACAAAAAAGACAGAATTAACCCCAATGAAATGCCAAATGATCCCTTCACCCTGCTTTTGAGCCCCAGTGTGGGCTGAGAGAATCCCCTCCCAGCCTGGTTTCTCCATGACAAGCCCCTTCCCCACAGCCTGGCCTGCTCTGTGCTGCTCCCAATATGATTGCAGCCCAGTTCCCACAGAAGGTTCCTTTGAAACACCAGACATGTGCAGCTGAGGTGCCAGTCCCACTCTGTGTCTCTGACTTTTGTTAGAAACCTGTCATGTGCCTTTTTCCATCCCCTGCCTTCCTTTGCACACACGCCTCAAGGAGAACTGTACATTTTCTCAGAGAGATTTTGGATTTGCTGTTTCAGATGTGGTTTTCTTGAGAACAAATCCAGGTTTCAAGTCATGATCCACTCCCTGTGTTATTGGGTAAACTCACCTGGCTTCAGAGACAGGGAGCCTGTGCTCTGAAGGATGGGATTTCATGGGTGTTTGAGGGCACAGGTGAGAAAAGAGCAGCCCCAGGAATGGCTGGGAGCAGGATATAGAGCCAGAGACCCCTTAGGGGGAAAACTGGGGGGAAAAAACAAGGGAAAAAATCCCTATAAAAATCCCTTTCCCTGTCCCTTCATAGCACACTGAAGTCTGGATTCTGTAAATATGCTTTTATGTAGAGTAAAGATGGCGTGTAAGGAAAGCTATAGCATTAAATACCTTCAAATAGTGCCTTCTTAAGTCTGTAGGGAACTTTTATCTGCAGGAGTCACAGCTCTCCTGCTAGAAATCAAGCCCTTTATCTCCTTTTGTATGAAGAGTGGTGCAGGGGGGAGAGCAGAGTTTCTGGCTCGTGTGGCATGCATCATTGTGCTTCTGAACCTCTCTGCTATTAATAATGAATTAGTCTCCACAACACAAATACAAGGCAAGGTGGTTAGTAGTGTCACTTTTGGTCTAAAAAAAAACAAGAAGGAACTGAGAGATGAAGAGAGCTGGTCAGGAGCTGCACCAGAAATTTGAAACTGAACAGAGGTTTCTCCTGGGTGTTTTACTGATCCCCTAGCCAGTTTAAAAACTTCACATTTCTTTTATTACTAGCTTGCCCTGAAGAGTTTTTCTTCTTGTCCTATTTCTTTCCTCTTTCTTTTCCTCCTGTCAGTGTAGCACAGAGATCCATGTAAGCACAGCTCCGTGTTCCACCAAGAGCTGCAGGGCCCCAGGACACACTGTGTTTGCCACATGTGATGCCATTTTGCAAGACAAAAGTCATATTGCTGTTACTGAAAATAGTAATAAAACACACAGTGCCAGCATTGCATCAGTCCACGTTGCTGGAACGTGCCTGTCTGTCCTCCTCTCATGACATCTGCCTGTTCTTTTGTTCCTGGTGTTTCCTTCTTGCCTTAGCATCAGATGCTGCTCAAAAACCACTTGCTGTTTGTGCACAAAGAAAGAAAATACAAAAAGGAGTGAGGTTTTGCAGTGCAGGTCTTTCAGGAGTGTGGGAAGCTGCCGGAGGGAGCAGCCCCACGCCCAGGGAGTGGCGTGGCTGGTGCTGGTGCTGTGTAAGCTACCTGCTGAACTGAAGGGTAATGCTAACTGTCTTTTTCCGGGGGGATAAGAAGATTGGCAACATTAATTTTCATCTGAATGAGCTCTTTTGATAAGAGTCCAGGAGAGAGTCTTGATGCAATCATGAAATCAGAGCAGGTAATGCTGCTTGGCTGTTCCATAGTCTGTTCTCAGACCCAGGAGCCCCCTTGCCCTGCTCTGAGAGGGATCCTCAGGCTCTGCCTTTTCTTACTGGCTTTTAATCATGTGTTTCCATCTCTTGCTCATGTATATCGTGGGTGGGGAGGGAGAGGTGCCCACACAGCTTTGATTCTCAGCCAGGCTAAGTTCAGAGTCACGTTCAGGCTCTCTGCAGTGTCCTGAGCAGCTGGAGCAGGAGATGTGAGCTGTCTGTACCTACACTGAAGTGTACCCCAATTTGTGCCCCGAGGAGCTTTGCTGTTTCTGGAAGGTTTGGGATGGGGTTTCTCTTGAAGTAACAAAAAAGGCTCACATGCCCACTAGTTCCTGTGCACAGCCCTCTGCCTCCCTCCCAGCACCAGCACCTTTCAAGTGCTCCTCTCTATCACTGGGAGCAGATGTGCTCAACACCAAAGGGAGCAGCTCTCCTTTCAGGCTCTAACCAGGGTGCAGTATCAGTGCTCTGATTATCAGGAGAGGGAAAAACACACCGAGGGAGTGAGAAGGCTGTTAGAGCCAGAGGATCCCAGCACGCCAGGAAAAAAGCATCCTCAATGAAGGATTTTTACTTTCAGGGCATGGTGGGAATTTGCTGTAGGGAAAAGTAAATCTTGGGAGTAATTGGGCTGGGAGAGGGAGGAGGGGAAGAGCTCCAGCCCCTGGCTCCCACCCAGGGCTGGGCTCTGCAGCCCCTCTGCAGCTCCTGAGCTCCGTGGCACGAGGGGGTGTCCAGTGCCTTGCAGGGAAAGGTCTGTAATGCATAAACATCTTCATTTTAAATCACTGTAGGCTTCTGGTTTTGCATTTCATTTCCAAACGCAGTTATCCAATTTTCAGTTTAGGCCCTCTGAAATGTAGAAAAATAGAAGTGTGCTGCAGAAGAGGGGCAGAAAAAAACTTTAGGAATTGCTAAAGCGATGCACAAAGAGAGAGAGAAAATGACCTTTGGTTGGGCATCCAACAGCGCAAAGAAATTCTAAAGTAGTTTACTTTGAAGTACATTTCAGTCAGAGGGATTTTCTAGCAGTAAAATCAGGCACTTAGCAGGGATTGCATATAATTTCCACTCTATGCCAGTATAAAGCTTCAAACATAATGATTTTTTTTCCCATTCAACACCAATAACTAAAGCCCTTGGTCATTAATAATGACTCATTCTTCACCTGTGCTATTTGAACTACATTTGTCATCTGTTACTAGCCTTTAAAAGAACTTAACCTGACTCTTCTTTTTGCCTCGTCTTCCAGTTTCTGAGTCATTTTCTCTACAAATGACACATTTTAGAATTTGACATTTACATAGGACACTGATGTTAGAAGCACTTTTATTTTGCATTTGTCTTAATTTCAGGTGTTACACACTACAATATTTTTTACCACATTGTTCAGTCCAACCCTCCTGTAGAGGAATGTGAGCTCAGCAGTGGCAGAGGCCTGGGAGTGGGGAGGGTGGATATGGTAACTCCAGCAGCAGAACTGCCAGGTACGAATTGGGATAATTCACCTAGAAAGGCTCAGGGGATGTTTTACCAGCAAATCTGTGGCTGGCACCTGTAAAATGTCCTAGTTCAGTGTGCAGCTGGGGCAGGCAGCAGGAGCTGCTGGTGTCCAGTGCCCAGGGAGGAGTCCCAGTGTGCCCCAGAGTGTCCCAGTGGGACCAGCAGTGTGGGCAGAGCCCGTGGGGCTCCCCTGCTCTGGGAGCAGCCTGGCTAGGACAGGACACACAAGCTGCTTCACATCATATGCTGCAGTATCTTTAGGGCTGAAGGCCAGGTGAAGAGTGACAGGCCAGCCCCTGCTCCTGCTTTCTGCACACCTGTGGGAGCTGGCATCTCAGAAAAGCCCAGTCCTGCAGCTTAATCTGCTGCTGTGTCCTCACAAACAGCCAAATCCTCTGGCCTAGGCACTTGCAAACCCATCTGTATGAGAAGAAACACTCCTGGCTAGAAACTTTGCCTGTGATTAACACCAGTTCTGTTGGTATTCTCATTATTGTGAGGTTCAAAAACACATTATTGTGTGGTTCAGCCCGAGCAGAGCTGTCTGTGGTGCCAGTCACACAGTCCCCTGCTCGAGTCGTGCAGCATAAGTGATGCTAATGAGGCAAACGAGCCCTGCTCCCACCACCATCACTGCAAGCTTGTCCCTGACCCCCGTGGCAGACAGAGCTGGGCCTTTTTCCGAATTCAAAAATAAACTGAAGCTGCAAAAACCAATATTTTCTTAAGGGAATCATCCTTTTGTGCTTTCTTTCAGTGCCTGAAGTGCCTTGTGTAGAAAGGTTACTAACCTGCAACTGATGAAAGTTAAAAGAACATGGTTAGAAGGCAAAGTAAAAGGTGGTTGTGAACATATGGTTGGTCGATTTATTTTTAGAAATGAAATACAAAAATCCTGAAAAAATAGGCAAATAGTGCAAAAGTACCTTAAATTGGAAGAACTTCATAGTCAAATATTTATGGCTCTCTTTGCAGAGTTTGAAAAATTAAATTATTAAAAGCAAATATTGTGGCAAATAGGTTCCCATCAATCTCAATAAAAGTTACATTTCACTATCACTGTCACATTATTACTTTTTTGCTTTCAGTCTTTTAAGATTGAAGAGAACAGTAACAAACTCCAGTAACAAATCAAAGCTTTTCAATGTAATTTACTTGGTGAGTAATTTCTAATTGATTCAGACTGATGGGGCTGCATAGTTTGATGTATTGCCGAAGTGAGAGATACTTTGGACGAAGTGAATTTATAAGCACCTCTTCTCCAAAGAAAAATGGCTGCTATATTTCATTTTGTCACTTTTAGCTGGAGCAATGTTCTTGTATACCTATCTGTGTGGAATTTCAAGGGAAAAAAGGAAAAAAAAAAATTGCAGCCAGCGTGTACACCTGAGGGGAGAGCCAGCCCTGTCCCAGTGAAGAGCAGGGTCTGGCTCAGGGGAGTGGAACTCGAGGCGTGCTCATCCCACAGCTGCAGCCTGGCGTGCTTGTTCCTTCCCTCTCCCTCTCTATTGAAAGTGTAGTTGCTTGGCAACATAATTTAGTCACCTGCAGGTCAGGGTTCAGATCTTGTTAATGTCATTGTGAATTAGGAGGACGAAATGACTTTGGGGGTTTTACAGCTTCCTTGTGACATTGCTGTTAACCAAGAGGTTCGTGTCCTGTGGTGGAAAGCCTTTGGTGGCTGCTTGTTTTCTCCCTGATTATTTCCATGTGTATCCTGCAGTACTGCTCAAGTGGGGAAGGGAAAGGGGAGTATGACAGGAGATATGTAATCTGATGTATACATTGTACATGTTAAAGGTCAGAAGCAGTGCTTTGCACCCAGTGACAAATTGCTCCATTTCAGGGCAACTTAAGCTCCAGACTTTGGAAAGAATTGCTCCAATGTCAGCCCTGCCCCACAGCACATTTAGGGAGGCTTTCAGGAGAGCAGAAGCAAGCTCCCCTGACACTTTCCTCCCCACAGCAGAAATCCCTGAAGGCTGGTGCCTCAGGGGAGCAATCCAAAATTAGCAGCTACAAAATTCATCTTGAATTTTTGCTCAGTGCACTCTCAGAAACCATCTGATTCTTCTTGCTCCAGCCTGGTGTAATAAAAGCATCGTTTTTCCCCAGCACCCTGCTCAGGCCAGCTGCAGAGGTGTGCTGAGTTTGCCAGGGAGGATCCAGGGCACCAGTCCCAAGTGCTGGGAGATCTGCAGGACCACTGAGGCTTGGGGAAGTGTGAGCTCCAAGCCTCCCCAGTGCCCCCGGGATGCTGCAGAGCCATCAGATCTGCTCAGCTCACCAGAGCTGGGGCTGTGCTGCCAGCCTGGGCATCTGCAACAGCCCAGAGAAACAAATCAGCTCTTTGCATCTTCTGGGTGTGAAGGAAAGGCTTTGCAGTTTTGATAGAAATATTTGTGTAGAGCTGTCAGAAGGGTTTTTCCACTTGGTTGGCCTAACCAGCTGAAAGGAAAGCATGCATACAGCCATGTGTGTATGTACTTATATCTAGCTGTGTGTTCTTATTATTATGGCTGAAGATCCAAATTTGAACAATTTGGTCCAAAATTAAATATTTCATTTTATTTCCAGGATGATAAACACATCTTATTACAATTGCAAAATAAGGTGCTTAAAGCACAAGTCCCAATGAGAAATAAAAAGCCATAACTTTTCCCTTAGAAAAGAATAGAATTAAATATTTTGCATGTGTTAGAAAAAATTCATCACTATTTGAAGCCAAAACAGTTTTATCAAATTCAATCTGAATGGGTGGCTATAATCTTACTAAAATAGCATTTTTGGCAGACTTTTTATATGCCGATTTTTGTATTCAGAATGTCCATTAGGTTTCCTGCTCAGATCTGTCAGCATTCCCCCCTCAGCGTGGGGTGCTGCCCTGCTGGGGCTTTCCCACAGCCCCATCCCCTGGCCCCGCTGTGAGTGTGAGAGGCTGCACTCGTGTCCCCTGCTCCCAAACCCCGCTAATCCCAGAGCCATTTGCATGGCTGATTTGTGCTCTGGACTTCATTAATCTTGCTCTGGGGCTCATTATTTGTGCTGTGTGCTGGTCAGCTCAGACATATGGGGCCAGGTTGCCAGCTGCTGGGACTCAGCGTGGCCCCGCTGATGGATGGGGCAGCGTGTGACGGATTGAGCTGCAGCACGGGGCTGCCTGGCGTGGGGTTTGTAATGTATCAGCTCCTGCACAGGTGAAACCCACCTGTGAAACAAGCTGCCTTCGGCTGCTTTGCTCGTGTAAACATTTGGGATTGTGTGAAAGAGCCCCAGTGTGAGCAGGTGTTTGCAAACAGGAGTTAAACGGCGACCAGTAACAGCTGAACTGAAAAACCCGCTTAGAAAACTGTGTATTTTTGTTTGTCTGACTCCCCAAATAGTTTCTTAGCCAGTTCTTTTACTGCCTCAGCTGAGATGCAGAACATATTCATGACTCCAGCTCCTGCAAAAGCCTCAGTGGAGAAAACAATATTATGCAGCAGTTGTCCTAACATGTAAAACCTGAGTAATACTATAAACCATTGTTTACAGGGATTGGTGCGACAAGCATCAGTGATTCAGGTAAAGCTTTTTAAAAACTGATGCTGGCAAGGGCCCAGTGCCGTAGTGCCAGCTCACAGTGAGCTCTGCAGAGGGGACAGCAAAGCGCTGGCAAAAAAGGGAACTTTACCAACTTCTCCATGTTTTTATTCAGAGCTGTGTGGGCAGGAGCAGCTACGTACAGCAAAACAGTCTGCCTTCATGTGAATGAGCTCTAGAAAGATTTCAGATTTATTGCCCAGCTCAGGCCCTTGCAGGGGTGTTGGTGTGTGAGACCTGAATCACTTGTGCAACAGGACATCTGCCATCAGGGCTGCTAATTGGGACTAATGCTGCAGAGGGAGCAGAATGGCAGAGAAAACTGAGAAGAGAGGCAATATTCCTTCCTTCCTTCCTCCCTCCCTCCCTCCCTCCCTCCCTCTGCAATTTGAAGCTGATCCCTGGATTTCTCAGTCTCTGCTTGTGGCAGTCTCCAGCAACACCTTCAATATGTGACAAATGCCAGCAAACATGAGGCCACCTTAACCCATGATCAAGGTCATCAGTTTAGAAGACCTGAAGGTGGAAGATTTGTGTTGTTATTGATTGTTCCCTATCCTTCTCTGCCTCTTCCCCTAACATCTGACAGGGAAGTTGTAGCTGGGAATAATACAGGAGGTGAAACTTGGAGAACTTTTGGAAACTTGATCCATGAATCTCAAAACACCTTCTAGATGCTGACTGGCACAACTGGTTTTCTAGTAAACTGGGGAAAAGGGAATGGCTTTAAACTCAGAGAGAGCAGGATTAGACTGGACATTAGCAACAAATTCTTCCCTGTGAGGGTGGGGACTTTCTGGCACAGGGTGCCCAGAGCAGCTGTGGCTGCCCCTGGATCCCTGGCAATGTCCATGGCCAGGTTGGACAGTGGGGCTTGGAGCAGCCTGGGACAGTGGAAGGTGTCCCTGCCATGGCAGGGGTGGAATGGATGGGCTTTAAGGTCCCTTCCACCCAGGCCATTCTGTGAGTACATTAAAATAAAGGACACTGAACCATTAGATATTTGGGGTCTAACCATGAAGTCTTGCATTTCCCAGCCACTAGAGATTTATGGGTTCAAATGAAAGGAATGAAGTATAGATTTTCAGAAGTCGCTCTGTATTGCTTTATCTCTCATGTATTAATGACATGCAAACCTACTGGCAGGCAGCTCTGCTAGGCTGCCATGCCTAATGCTGGGGGAAAGGAACATGATTTGTATGAGGCCAAAAGTCCCTGGGTTTTGTTTTCTACATGTATCTAGTCCTTCAGGGCACCCAGAGTTAATGAAGCCATATAAAAATGAAATGGCTTAAAACAAACTTCTCTGTAAAAAAGATTCTTTTATTTTTCTTTGTAAAGTTTGGACGTGTACCTGTTTTGTTTTGTGTTGTGTTTTCCTTAGACAGTGAAGCAACGGGGCTTGAAAAGAACTGGATCTGTAGAACTGTCAGCAGAATCTATAAAAGAGACTCTCTGGGAATCCCATCCACCTCTCCACTTGCAGGCACCCAGACGAGGAAAATAACACATCAAAACTATATTCCTTAAATATTTCATACATAACGTCCAATGTTCCAGCCCTCTCAAGAATGCCAGAGAGTGGTACTTCCTTTAGTGTTTTATGCATGATACTTTAAAAACATCTGAAGGAAGTTTATACCTTGCATGAGCTACCTATAGCAAACCATCTCACAGTCCATGTGTGATTCTGTTTCCTTAAAGGCAGAGGAAGGTAAAGCTGGAGCCTCTGGAGCACCTGATCTTGATCTTTACAGGGCAGAGCTTGTGTTTAGGGCTGAGATATATTCCAGTGGCAAAACCATGACCAAATCTCAGATGAATCTGTGATTTACAAGAACTGATCGAGCAAACAAATATTCTAAGCCTTCAGGAGGTAGAGTAGATTGAAAATGAATTGGATGTAAGGTTAATGACTTGGCAAAAAATCCAAATGTCATCTAGGAAGGCTGGCATCATGCCTCTGGTGTAATTATAAGTCCGTAGTGATTGTGCATGTGAATGGCTGAAGCTAGACACAAGTTTGAAATATGGGATTCCTTACTCAAGAACTGGTGGAGAACAGAAAAACATAACCCTGCGTTTTAGCTAAATTGGCAGCATAAATCCAGATTAAATCTTTCTGAATTTCTTAATTAACTGCAAAGTTGCTTTATGCAAATGGATTTTGATGTACATATTTGTGTGTGATTGGCACGGAGATCAACCATGTCAACTTTAAGTAAACACGAGCATACAAACTCAAACAGCAAGATGTTTGCCCAGCAAGACAGCATCACTCTTGCAAACAGAAAGTCATTTCTTCATCTTCGCTCAGCAAATCTTGTTTTCTAAGAGTCTTCCTTCACTAGGAGCCCTGCAGAGCCAGGTCTTACTGCACCAAACAGTTCTCTATGGATGCAATCAAGTGTATTGTGAAGTGCCTCAGCTCTGCTTACTGGTACAAAGATCCCTGCGAGGTAAAGCCTTTGAGATCTGGCAGCCTCAGACAAAAACAAACTATTTCGATTGTTCCGCAGTTAATAGACAAGATCTGCTCCAGAGCAAACCTTGACCTTCTTATTTCTATTACTTGAATTAATCTGATGTGTCTGAGGGATGCTGGAGAGACACCAATGCAGCTCCAAGTCCATTGTCCATCCCATGGACAGTACAAGTGAATTAAAGCTGTCTTTTCCTTTTCTTGCTATAAAACCTTGGGGTGTGTTGGGCAGTGTGTGGCTGAATGTGACTCTGGAATATTCTTCTTTCCTGAAGAAGGTGTAACGAGTCAGATCTGATTTCTGAGATGCCCTGGCATCTGCAGGACAGGAGGGGTGACGGTGGCAGAGCACCCCTGTGGCCTCTGGGTGGCTTGGAGCAACTTCAGAGCCCACAGGAGGCAAAGGAAGCACCTCAGAGCAGCAGTAGAGCTAATTAAGGTGTTAATTTTCCTTGTACTTGTGCCTAGACCACAGTAGCTACTTGGAGCAAGCAAGAATTGGCAAAGGCTTTCAGTCACTGAAGGCTTTGATGAGATCCAAGCTCAAACTACTGAAGGAGTGAATGATGCAGGGAGTGTTAAAAAAGGTGCAAGGAGTTCCTGCCAAACACCTTTAATCATCCCGTGCTCTCTGTTCTCACTCAGACTGTTTCCATGGGCTCTGGCAGGCTGGCTCAGGAGCCCGGCTGGGGTTTCCGTGGACAGACATCACAGCTCCACGCAGCACACAGGACACAGCCTGACTCACCTTGAAACAGAATCTTAGACACAGGATCTCTCAGAAACTGTTCTGTCCTGTCCAGGCTGTGGCAGGCTGCAACAGAAGGTGATCACTGCTGTGGGGAGCTGGGGAAGAGCTGAGGAGATGAGAGTGTGCAGCGTTTTATGGATGGATTTTCTCCTTTGTGTCTGACTTCCAAGCCTGCCCATACATCCCTTTGGAGAAAGGCTTGCAGGAGTGGAGCAGCCAGGAAGGAGGTGAAGGATCACTGTCTGCTGAAGCTCTTTCAGCTTTCTTTCTAAAACCCCGAGGGAGGCAGAGGGGAAGGTGATGTGAGATCAAAAGCAATAATGGAGGAGCATTTGCAGGGGTGATATTTTAAAAGATGAATTGTTTGGCTAGAGATATTTTTTTTTCCTTTCCTAATATCCAGCTGCTGAACTGAAATCTAAACGTACCTGGTCAGCACAGAGCATTGCAAAGTACAGTCCAGACACCCCAGACATTTCTTGTCTTTTCTTTTATTACCCTATCCAGAGCAGGAATGCTCCCCATAAACAAGTACACCCTTGCCAGCCTCTCTCACACAGCCACTTTTAAACCTCTTTATAGATTTAAGAACACAGCATCCAAGAGCTTTAAGACACTATTGCTTCAGAAGGAAGGGAAAGCTGCCATCTGTCTCTTCCTTGCTTCTCACTCCAAGCAGCAGGAGAATACTTGTTCCTGACCCAGCTCTTCCCATCTTTTACCCCTAAAGCATTAGTTAGAATTAAATGCCAGTATGTTATTCCCGTGGGAAAAATAAGGTAATTTATTTACATACCTGTGTAGTGGAACAGCATGTTAGGGAAGGCAGGGAGCACAGTCCATGTCCTCCCTGAAAGAATAGGCTGCTTATTGAGCGCTGAAAGGGAGTAAAATAAAAATCTGCATTCCCCTTCACATGCAGCTTTGGGGAGGTGAAGTATTTGATGTTTAGAGTCGTTTTGTCAGCTGGCTGGCAATGTGTTAAAGATGCTGAAATGCAGGGAGCAGAGCTGTGGTGACTTTTCCCCTAATCAAATGGCGTGGCAGGGAGAAAAGATGCAATTCTGAGGCTTTGAAACCAGCAGAGCTGTGACAGCAGAGGCTGTGGTTTCACCTGTAGCTGAGAGCAAGACACTCCGTGTGCAGAATTCCGTGTACATTTGTACAGAACTCCCAACTGCAGCAGTCTGACCCAGGCAAACAGGGCTCCTGCACTGCTGGGGGTGCTCCCACACACAGGGGATCATATTCATTGCTGTGCTTTTTTTCAGTTAGAGACTGTCGTAGTTACACAGTGAAGTCTTTTATCACTGGGAAAATTGAGTACCTACACAAAATAGCTTGGATTTCCACTGGACTGAGAGAGGTGGAATTTAAGAGGGGAAAACAGCTGAGTTTGTCTCATGATCTCTGTCATGGGAACTTTTTCTGGTTTTTGCAACTGCACCAGTGGCTTTTCTGATCAGTCCTTTGGGAATTCTTACCTGTGGTGTCAGAAAGAACCACACCCAGGTTTTTGGCAATTCCCACTCAAGTTTTACCCTCTAAATGTCAAAACCATTCAAAACAAAATCTTTAAAACCTGAAGGTGGGCTCAGGGGAGATCAAGGGGTAAAGGCTCTCCTGAAACATGTCTCCTTTGAAGTGGCAATAGAGCTAATTGTGTGCTTGAGAATTATCTCTAAATTCAGGAGCTTGGTGGGTTCGAATTTAATATAAACAAGCAGCAAACTTGGGCTTGCTGAGAGCTGCCAGTATTCTCTTGGTGCATGGAAAGGACAGGAATTGTTCTTTTCATACATCATTTACAAGTAACTGCAGTGACTCCACAAAGTCGGTACAACTCCCTAACACAAAGCAGGGAAAAGTACAAAGGAAAGAACAGGCTATTTTGTTGCTGGTTTTAAATAGAAGTTCTCTGTAGGCAGAGTTCAGCTGCATCCGTGGAATCAAAGGGCTGATATGGTGGAATTTTTTTCACCTTCTGGAATTTGAATGTCTGTCTTTAGTGTCAATTATCAGTACTCTTTATTGACTGAACAATGCCTCGTATGAAGATAGCATGGTAATTTGATATTTGCTTATGAAAAGCCCTTTTCTAAAGCAGTGGTACTGCAATTTCCAGCCGTTTTCACAGGGACCTTTTGCCAGAACTTCAAAGAACTCTGTTCTTGAGCAAACAGCCATTTGGAATAAACCTGTGTTTTCTATAAACCGGGGAGAGGAAATTTTCACTGAGAGGTGAAAATTAGCGAAGCAAATCTTCAGACCTTTTGTGCACAGTCCAAGCAGCACAGCTTTCTCCTTACTCCCCTTCTCACATGCCAGAGCCACATTTTCCTCAGCAGCCAGCCTCAAAACACTGTCGTTGCTGCAGCTCAGAAATTATTTTCAGATCAGACCGAAAGCCAGTTTTCACACCTATCCTCACTGTTTATTTGCTGGAGTGATGACAGGTCCATCCAGTTATGGAGTAAAAATGTGGTTACTCCTTCCATGTGAGACAGCATTCATAAGCTGCGTGGGAGGGCTCCAGCTCTTCTCCCAAATATCTCCATTATCCTTTTGGATGTGGCATTCCAGGTGGACAGGAAGGCAGATGAGAGAAGCTCTTATCTTCACTAAAAGTGCCCTAAAGCTTGATGCACTGTGATGGAGAGAGATCAGTGAGCAAAGCTCTGTCCCTGCGGCTGAGGCATTGGGCCAAGCAGGGGAACAGGGTTTTGAGAGGGACCAGGTACAGAGCTGAGTAAGGGGGAGATAAAAGGGATCATGGAGAAGGGAGAATAATAGGAGAATGTGACAGGCAAAACTCTACATGCTACAGCAGAGGAGGGTTTAGAAAAAATCCTTTGTGCTTGTTAAGATTTTTGTAAATCCCCGTCTGCTTGAACATGGGATGGTCCTTCAGAGGGCAGGGTGGCTGGCAGAGGAGGAGGTGCTTAAAAAAGTATATTTTTACATTAATTCCTTGGATAGAAAGAAACTTGCTTGCAAAGATATATATTTAAAGATCTTCTTATAGGCCTTATCAGCCAGAGCTCCATCTACAAGATGTGGAAGCTGTAAGGATTTTTAATCCTTTGTACCCCAAGATTCATTGTCAAGTGCCCACAAAGAGTTTAAGAATCCTTTCTCCATCTTCCACCGTGTTGCTCTGCTTTCCTCTGGATACTCCTGTCATGGTAAAATTGTCTCTCTTTTACCAAAGTGTTGTTTTCTTTCTCCCTGAGCAGCTGGGTGAGCTGGAGCAATCCCACAGGTCACAGCATGGGAGAGTCACCTCTGCCCCCTCTGCCCCTGGATACCTCTCCTATTTCACTTTGTCACAGAAGTGCTAATCAAGGTTGCCTGGGATGTTCACATATGAGCTTATTATGCAGCTGATATTAACAATCATTACAAAAATCAGCCTGGCCCTGGCAGTCAAGTGGTGCTAAACTGCCCGCAATGGGCTGAATTCAAGACCACATCATTTCTGTTCTGAATATCTGAGACATTTAAGGCTGGCTGTATTAAAACCTTAACTTTGCACACCACTAATCTTGGAACAGGCTGCTCAGGCAACCCTGACCCTGTGGTTTTCCAGATTTTCTGATTTCATCTTAGTTAAAGCTTTATTGCTGCAGCCCAACAGTGTGAGGTATATCTAAGCTCCCTGCATATCAAAAAGGATCTGCACAAATTGCCAAGGAAAGCAGCGTTCAAGGGGCAGACTTTAAAAGGCATTTAGATGGTAGAGGGGCACACAGAGGGAAGAAATGATCAGAGGAATTACAAACTGACACATGTTTTGGAATTCTTGGTCTTAAAATTCTGCCTGAAGCTCCTTAATTACGGAACAGGTCCACAAGGAAAACTGTAACCTATTTCCCTTTGTTCAACTCTTTCTGGTTGGAAGGATTTATTAAGCCAATGTCAATATTCTTCCCATCAATTTTGGAATGTCTGACTCTTTGTTGAAACAAGCTATTAGCAGCAATAAAAAGACACAGGACTAGAATAATTTGTCTGGAGTTCTCTTGTGTGAAATATTCGCAGTAGTGTGAAGAAGCCAGCAAGTAATATTATATTCACAGCTTCCTTGGCCTCACAGGTGGCAGCAAAATCAATTAACTACTTCTATCCATAGGAATTTATTGACTTCTGCCCATTTTAGAAAGAAATGCGACTTTCAGTTGGTAAAGTTACCAAATGCTGGTCTCACCCAGTTTTGTGATGTGTTGCAAGATGTTCTTTCCCTACCAACCAGCCTGGCTGCACCTGGTCATTCTTTCCCATGATGCAGATCCTCCACCAGTGCTGCAAATCTTCCTCCCTCCAGCGAGCTTCTCATCTGTGCTCTCATTTGAATTTTCTCAAGCTACTGCTTGGCACTGCTCCTTACCTCTGATTCCTTTCTCACAAAATTCAAGTCAGCAAAACTTGCAATGACTGGTATGAATCTCGTACTAGCAGGGGCAGTGGGAAAGTGTGTTTTTGCAGATAAGACAATCCCCACACTTCTCTTTTGACTCAGCACCACCCCTACTCTGAGCCTGGCGCTGGGCCAGAGTATGAAATGGGAGAAAAAGGCCAAGCTCTTAGAGCAGGTGGATCAGTACACATAAACATAGGCAATCATTTCAATGAGAGCTCAGCCAAACAAGCTGCCCCTTTCCTTTAGTTCCTTTACAGATGTTTATGTTACTAATTAAGCTGTAGGTTTAGGTCTGTGAAGTAATGAAGCTCTTCCACCTGCTGATGTCAAAATATCTGACTGTTTGCTGATACTTTGAATAAAAGCAGGTAGCAGAGATGCTGTAGTAATTGACTGGTTTCCTGCAAGACTAATTTCAGGGTGAGTGCTGGAGAGGCTGCACTGGCTTAAAAATACAGAAAGAAATTCTTTTTCCAGAGGCTGGTGGCTGGAATGTTTTCCTGAGAAGCTTTAGTGTCTGGTAATGCTCCTCACTCTAGGTGTAGCATGTTCTGAGCCTACAGCTGGGTGTTCACGAGGGAGCAGATTGTGTGTGTCTCTCCTGCATTGTCTAATTAAAATAACTTGCATACATATGTCAGTGTTCCCACTGAGTCTTATGGTATTTAGTTAACTGGGTCTCATTTTGTTCAACGTAGACTGGGATAGGTTTGTGTTTCTAAGCTTTTGTGGCTTGCAAAGTTTTAATTGAATATATAATGAGTGTTGTATTTAGGTAATTATTTGAACCCTATGGCAGTGACAAACCCAAATGTAGCATGCTCTGCTGTTCTGCTTTGTATTAAATATTGCTGACTGAATGTTTTGAAGACCTCAAGCTATATTTTGGGCTATATTTTGATCCTGGGCTACACCTGAGTGGAAATATCTGAGGATCAGTGCGGGCTTACAGAGGAAGTTGGCAGTGCTGCTCAGGGCTCCTGTCCTTTGTCACTCTGACCCTGAACCAAAGCCATCCTTACAGGGCACTTGAGCACCTAACCATGAGTGGTAAAACCCAGTGCTGAGCACTTGCTGTGAACTTTCTCAAGGATAAGACCATTAACCTGGATCTGCTGGCCAAATTCCAGTCTCTGCATTTAGCTGCCTCCTTGAGTTCCTCTGGTAGTTTCATTATCAGGACCTTCCCCCTCCCTCATCTCTGCTGCTGCCATGGGACATTTCCTTGCTTACTTCAGCAGAAGTCACAGATTCCCCAGCTCTGGTTTTAATTCAGCCTGCATTTTGGAAAAACACATTGCTGCTAAAAGATGCTCACATTACCTTAATCATATGTTAGGTTAGAATCTAGATCAACATATAGGAATGAATTAATATATTTGCATTTCTGGAAAGATAACATAGCTTTTTGCAATTGGGAGCTGCCATGCCAAAAAGTATCTGAAATGAATGGACTATTTACAAAGTAAGTTACTCAAGTGCTGTGTAATAAAAAGAATTACATGTCCTTGTATAAGAAGGATTCCAGCAGGGTTGATATGGTCTGTATCTACTGCTTAAAAGTAGATAAAATAAAATAGAAAAAATAGGAATGATACAAAGGTGCCCTCTCAGTGACTCTGGGGGTGAAAGGATGTAACAAGCGTGGAGAAATCAGTACCACAACACTGATAGGTTAACAGGGGCTCCAGAAAGGTGATGGAACTTTTCTGAATAGATCACCTGGTTCAAATCCAGACCACAAGGCAGGTTCTGTTCTGATACAAATCTCTAATTTAACACCACTGACCTTGGTTGGTAGAGTTTGGCCCTATCTCAGTGACAAATTCATTGCTGCACACTGGTAGAAAAATCATGATTGGATACAATATCTATCCAAATTTTGCTTATTTTTATAGTCACAAACCAGTTAAAAATTAATTATTTTTCATAGTCCCCCATCAGAAGAACTTTTACTTGGATGAAATGAACTGTTTTTTCAGTTAGCTTTTACAGTCAAATACCTGTTTCATGGCTTAGGAAAAGTGGGTATGAACTTCCTGGATTATTGAAGGGTTTTTTTGAAAGCTGCTGCTCCTTCGAGCTGCTTTAAGGAAGAGACTGTGTGCATCAGGAAGCTCTGCAGCATTTTTGCCAGCTGCTTCTGGCTCTCGTCACTCATGTTTTGGGTTGTGCCCAGAATATTGAATTTTCCTTAAAGATATCAGAAAGTTTGGTTTGCTGCTAAGCTCCTTATTCAGACTAAAACTGAGTGGTCAAAAGGAATTTTATGATTCATGATCTGTTCTGCATAGGGATGTATTTGAACACAGGATTGAATTTCAGGATCTAAGAGGGAAGAACAAGAAGCAGGAAGGAATGAAGAAGAGTGAGATGTGTCATATCCAGGACTGTAGCCAAGTTCTACACCAGCAGTATAAATAGCTGAGACTGTGCTGAAGCATTAATCTCTGGGCCAGCTATTTAACACATGGAGACTGAGGAATCTTGGAATCCCAGAATCCCTGAGTTGGAAGGAACACCTGAGAATCATCCACTCCAGCTCCTGGCTCTGCACAGGACCACCCTGAGAATGCCACCATGTGCCTCAGAGCACTGTCCAAAAGCTTCTCCTTCATCCAACTCTTCTCATCCTTTATCCAACTCTTCTCACACTTCACCCAAATCTTCTCACCCTTTATAAATAGAAGCTCTCCACCTCAAGACTAAGACCTGCATTGCTTATGTCTGCTAGAGGGTTAGAAAAGTCTAACTGAATTTAGTCTAAACTGAAGTTTACTGAATATTAAAAGTCTAGCTGAATTTATTTCAGCTTAAAATGACTTAAAAACTTGGTCCAGTTACTGCATTTTTTCCCAAACAATGCGTTCCTTTAGCATGTAGAAAGGAGCTGCAGCAAAGCTGCCACTGGAGCCCAATGCAGGAAATAGACCTTAATCAATATTTCAATCAGCCACCTCTGGGTGACTGAGAATTGCTAGTTAGAAGATCTCCCAGGTAAATAAAAACCTACTTGTTTTCCTTTTTTGAAGGAACAGCTGTAAGGAAGTTTACTTCTTTTGGAATTTCTTTACTTACATAATCAATAGCGTTCTTTTTTAAAAAAATAAGTAGTCAGTGAATTCAGTCCCAGCTTTCCAAAAGCCCAGGGTCCTGTTTGATTTTGATTGCTAAAGGGAATGCTGGATGTTTATGCATCAGACCCGAGCTGGTATTAAATGAGTACAGCCCCATCAATTATCACAGGGCTGAGCTGAGTGAGCCACACCATGAGCTAATCACACCCACACTTCTGCAGGGAAGACTGGCTTCAGTATTTTTATTCCTTTACTGTTCAGAAAATCTCATCTGAAGAAACCAAGGAGCTTTGGTTCCCTGGCCCTGCCCTCATTGCTGGAGCTCAGGTTTGAGTGTTTGAGTGCAGAACCTGCTGGGTGATGGATGTGGCACTGCCACTGAGCACCCATCATCTGCCAGGTACCACTGGGTGGTAACTGCATCCTGCATCCCCCCACAGCTCCCAGGGAGCCCCCAGTGATAACTGCATCCTGCATCCCCCCACAGCTCCCAGGGAGCCCTCAGTGATAACTGCATCCTGCATCCCCCCACAGCTCCCAGGGAGCCCCCAGTGATAACTGCATCCTGCATCCCCCCACAGCTCCCAGGGAGCCCTCAGTGATAACTGCAGCCTCCCCCCACAGCTCCCAGCCCCGTGGGCCATGTGGGAGCTGCTGGTGCTGCCCTGAGAGCCCGGCAGTGCCCTCACACCTCCCTCTTTCATTTATTGAATCTCTCTCGTTCTCAGCTTAGGACCGAGTTGAGCACCAAACGTAACAGGATCAGGATCGTTTGCTACTGTGGCTTTCTTCTCACAGGAGTAATTGACTGGCTTGTCCTTTGAAATGTGCCAAGCATTAATTCCAGGCAGGCTGCACCTCCCTCTCCCAGGGACCCCGCTGTGCCCAGACTGTGGGATCAGAGCTGCCCTGGCTGGGATCCTGCTGGCCACAGTGGGGTGGCTGTGCCCATTCTGGAGATGTGTCTCACACTGGGGACTGGTCTCATTTCCTTCCAGAAAGGTCCTGTTGGCCTTTCTGCAGGCAGTTGTGAGGAGCACGGGGGTGCTGGGGGCTGGGTGAGGGCTGTGGGCAGGGGTTCCTCCCACGGTGCCCATCTGAGGGATGGCCAACACCAACATCACACTGGCAGCAAAGCTGTGAGCACCCTGAGGGGCTGGAGGTGACCACCAGAGCCCAGCTTTGTGCAGAGTGTCACCCTTGGCAAGGGGGGACATGTGGCACAGCCCTGTAAAGCCACATCTCCTGTGCCCCTCACCAGGCAGCCGGAGGTGGCACGGGAGGGGCAGAGCAGGGTTGGCACAGGCTTGGGAGAGTTTGTGCTCAGCTGTGCCCAGCCAGGAGCAGAGCCCAGGGCTCAGTCTGCTGCTGGAAGGAGAGCCAGTGGGAGTGGAACAGGGAAGGTTGTCAGGAGGGGACTGGAAGAGAGGGAGAAATTTGTTTGCTTCACTTCCAAGAAGACAAATGTCTGCAGAGAGGAGAAATAAAAGTCTGTTTCTTCTAATGCAGCTAATAAACACCAGGGATTTTCCAGCTCTTTACTCCACACTGAGTTTTGCCATTACAAGTTTATTTAAATGCCTAAAACATAAAAAGCTTTAATTTCTTCTGGCCAGGTGGTATGTAAGGCTTTCCTTGCAGGTTTCTCTGTTCCTCTCTGAAGCCGGCAGAGATGCCATCCTTCATATCCTGGATTTATGCTGTTAAGATCAACCTGAACTGACATGAGAGAGTGTATCAGCAATGAAAAAGTCCTGAATCCCCGGGTTTAAGGTTGTCAAATCTCTGAAACTCCTTCAGGGATCTAAACAGCACAATACTGTTCATGTGTGCTGTGTGTACGTTAGAGAGTTCCTCCCAAATTTCATGGGGGTTTCCACTCCTATCCAGTGATGAGTGTATCCTATATACAATGGATATTTTATTCTTTTCCACTAAATAGACAAGACAGGTGGAATGCTATGGGAAAATGTAATGGTCTAGTCATTTTACTGCATCATATGCAAAAGTCAGCTGGTACATGCAAAGATGCAGAACAAGGAGAAGGGAGGATGAGAAAGAGGTTGTTTCTGAAACTCAATTTCTCCAAGGATTTGTCAACATTTTATTTTATTTTATTTTTCCTCAAAGAAAATTTGATACATGTCCACTACATTTTGCTGGTGAAAAAGGCTGTGCTGATCCTTTGATTTTAAATTAAGTAGAAATAGAAGGGTTTAGTTATAAAATAACAAGGGTTTTCACTGGTAAAGAAATCTTGTTTTCTCTGTTCCTGCTCTCTGACAGTTGGTTGGCAGAGAAAGGAGGAATAATAAGTTTTAATTATATCTTCCCCAAACAAGCAGATTTGAAAGCAATGCAGGGATTACATGAGAATAAAATCCCTTCAAGCATTAACTGTCGCTGGTAAAAGGATGTTAGATATAATCCTATAAGGTTAGATGTCCAGACATCCTGGTTTAACCAGGACAGTCTAATTTTTAATTTAACGTTCTGTCATCCTGATTATTTTCTTTGGGAGACTCATGTGTCATGTTTGCCTTTGTGCCATACTCAAGAGTGGCACAATCATGAAAATAACACTTTAAATCATCATGCAGCTTTTCTCCTCCAATTTCATCAACCAGCATCACATGTCAAAATGCATTGAACATCACAAGCCAGGAGAATAGGAATTGTATTATCTTCTGCATTAAAAAGGAATAGATAAGCAAGAGAACAAAGGAAAAGTAATAAAGAGGAGTGGGGGAAATAACTCCAGATCTATACATGCCTTTCTTGCTTTATGAGGAAAGATGCCCGTGACAATACACAATACACTTGTCACTTGCTTGTTAGGTAGAGCTTGAACTAAGCCAGTTCCAAAAAGCTTCAGGTGCTGTCCCCTTCAGACACTTCTTGGTTGGCAGCAAACTCGTAAGCAAATGCCAGTGGAATAGTTAAGAAGATGGAAAGGTTTTTTTTATTCCACCCATGAGCTTTCAAACTCCCTCAGACAACAGATGGGTGATCCAAATTGGGTCTAATAAAGCAAGGATAAGTATTTTTTCTGAGGCTAGAAGTTTGGTCAGACTTAACAGAATGTTTATTGTGCTCTTGCAATTCTTGCTTTTAGGCTGAAAGCAGAAAAATCTGCTGAAATATGGTGTCGTTTCCAGCTGAAACCAGAACAGTATTGTGATTCACATGAGAGAAGCAAATCCTTTGTGATTTCTAGGCAGAGCAGGTTCAGAAAAGCATCTGAACTCCTTCAGGACTTTCTGATCATCCAAGCCTGAGGCTTTGCTTTTCTAATTCCTCCATCCTCTCTGTGAGTTTTATTGTGAGAGTCACCAAGTGCTCCCTTTGTCCAGCTTTGCTCTCAGGTATGAACATTCATTACCTTTGAGAAGGCACCAGTGCTTTGTAGGGTGATATCTTAAAAATAGCATGGTCAAGAGGTAATGCACAAGCTTTTAATAAGCATCTGACTAAACCAACTGCTTGTTTTCTTTTCAGGCCAGGTTTTCTTTTATGGATCGTTTAAGTCTCAGGAATGCGTTGCCCATACGCCCACATGTTCATCTTCACTTCACTTAAGCCAGGACTTAAGCCAGGCTGTTTCTGCCATGGAATCTGCCAGGTGCTCAGTGTCTGTGCAGCCTGCAGGGTTTCTGGAAGGTCTCTGTGCTGCACGACGTGCTCTCCCCTTAGGGTAGACAACAGGGAGTTTAATAGATGTCTCCTTGGATGAGCAGGACATGTCATGCTCAGACCCGGGCTGCTCACAGCTCTGTCGTTGTCACATCCTGGCTACTTTGCAAACATGCAAGCCCAGACAATGTGCTGAGGTGTAGTGCAGCATGTTAGTCATGCCCAGGGAGGCTCCTCTGGGAGCTCTCTCTGTGGCAGAAGATGCTGCTGCAAGAATGAAAGGTGAGGAGTGAACTAAGCACTCTGAGGAGCTAACACAACCCTTTCTTAAGTGAATTTCAGAACCTTAGAATGGTCTGGATTGGAAAGGATATTGAAGATTATCTCATTCCAGATCCCCTGTCATGGGCAGGGATACCTTCCACACTCCCAGGGTGCTCCAAGCCCCATCCAAGCTGGCCTTGGGCACTGCCAGGGATGCAGGGGCAGCCACAGCTGTGGTATCTCCACTGTCCCTCTCCAAACAGGACATAAAATGGATACATGGTGCTGGGATCCATTAATCTCTGTTTCTCTTCTTTTTGCATGTTCTGTCAGACTCTTGATAGTTGAATTTTTCTGTCAATTTTCATCATTTTTGTTTTACATCAAAGAATGGAAGGACAAAGTTTTCTGTTCTGTGTGAGAGGATGAGGTCATGGGTAAAACCAGGCCACTGAAATCTCAGTGCTCTGAGCTGTGAGGTAGCCAAAACAACAGGGACAACCTTCCAGTAGGGCAGGACACTCCCTACCACCCACCAGGAATCACGTAATTCAGGAATATAACTCAAGATGCTTTGGACCAGATTGTGATTTGAAATACACCTATTTAAATCTGGCATCAGTCTTCCCTTCTGCTTGTGTATTAATTAATGTCTGGTGGGCTGTGTTTCGATGGTGGGCTGCTTTGGATCCGATTCCCCACATCAGGCAATTTAGTTCTCTTTGAACTTTCCATTGTGATTTGTATTTGGATGTGCCTTTATATAACTCAGAATTAAACCTGGGTATTTATGCCTTTTTGTTGTTCTGATGTCTTTGTGATTAAATGCCTGTCTGTAGGAGCAGAGTGTCACCCAGGAAGGCCTTTCCAGCCCTGCATTTCCCCAGCAGCAGGATCCAGCAGTGTGGCTGGAGGCAGAGCTCCCTGTGGTGGCACAGAGGAGGGTGGCACAGAGCTCCCTGTGGTGGCACAGAGGAGGGGACAGAGTTCTGAGGTTTCACTGAGATCCCTGTCAGGCACTGGGGGTGTGCAGGGCAGCCAGGGCAGTGCTGTCACTCCTGCTGCTGCCCCAGGACTGCCCTGCTCCCTGCACTTTGCTCCAATCCCAATTCCTCTTCTGCAGTGCCCAGCTCTGAGGCAGTCCTGGGGCATGCAGTGAGGACAGTTTTGTGAACCTTTAAATACAGAAGGCACTGTGCAGAAAACCAAACACATATCTCCCAGCTCCAGGCTGGACTTGGGCATTATATTCTGTATAACCACCAGCAGCTATTTCTCTGCTGGCTGGGGCTCAATCTTCATGGAAGGAAATGGAAGAAGAAAGATTAAGTAATGCTGCAGGCACAGCTGCATCTATTTTTTCCCCTGTGGCATCACTTTGCCACTTGTTAAATGAATAACTTCTGCTTGCTCCTTCCCCTGCTGCACAGTACAAACAGGACAGGCTTGGACTCTGCTCTGCACCCAGAGCAAAACAAACACTCCAACTTCTTAGCAGCCAACAAATTAAGCAAAGCAGTTAAATAGGGCCACAATTTAGACTGTTTTACCAATTAACAGCATCTTGGGTTATTAGAGCATCCCCCATTTTACATGTTTAAAGAGGAGGAGGCTCCCCTCCCTCAGCTCAGCGTGTCCATCTCACAGCACTCCACTTATACTTTATAAACATCACACTGGAGCCCAGACTGTGTCTGCAGTGTTTTGGAGAGCTTTGGCTACAGCCAGGACCAGACACCACACAGGCATGGCTCTGAGTGTGCTGGGTTTGACAGTTCTGGAAAAGAATCCATGTGGCATGTGTGGTGCATTTGGGAATTCACCTGGACAGTCACATTCCAGTTGGTCCTCCTCACCTGCTGTCCTCCTTCTCGACATTATTGTCCCCATATTGCTCCCAGGGACATGGCCCAGCAGCTGCAGGATGATCCTGAGCACCAGAGCTGAGCTCTTTGTGCCCTCTGTGCTGGTTGGGAGGTGCAAGGGCATCACTTTAACAGAAATCAGCAGCATTCACCGGGAGAAGCCCACAGAACATTTTGTTACGTACAAGGAAACCTTAGTGCAGCCTTTCTTATGACAAACCTTTGGCTGGAGCAATGGAAATGTTCTGGCAGTAGCTGGAAGGAGCAGTGCAGTTTGGGTAGGATGATTTCTGGCTCCTCAGTCAAGGTGAAACTCTCTGAGTTGCTGGCCAGGTTAAGTCTCACTTTCTCTCACCCTTTTTTCACCCCAAAGAGTCCTTTGAGATTCCTGCCCTGATCCTCACACCCTAATTCATCCTCCAAAAGCCAGTGAACCAACCTCCAAAAGCAACCAAAAGCCCAGTGGAACTGTGACACTGCTGAGAGCAGCTCTCTTGCCTTTCCTGAGCCAGCATTTGTTCCAGACAAATGTTTCTTGTTTCACAGACTCCCAAAATATTTGCTTTACAGATGAGAGTAGCCTTTCTCTCCCTCCTCTACAGGATCTTGTATCTTCTGCCATCTGACCACCACACAAGCTCACGTGGTGCTTTGTTCTTTGCCAATTTGTTTTACCCAGAGGAAAACCCCTTGGCTGTGGGAGCTGTTTCTGTTTTACCCTGGAGAAGGGAAAACCAGAATCCCAGGTCATGAGTCTTCCCTTCTATTTACCTGGAGAATGTAGGGCTGTTTAGGTGCTAAATAATGAATATAATAAAAAAGATGCACGGCTTCAGTGGCGAGGTGTCCCCAGGAAGAGAATTCCACCAGAGAGGCTCAGAGGATTGAGAAGCAGGGCACTTGGAGCGTGGCAATATTTGGGATGATTAACTGGTGCTGTAGAAGGTCGTGGCAGCAGCATAAAGAACATGCTGTGGAAAACAGTGATTCTTTTCCATAAATAAAATAGCACCGAGGTCTTAAAGGAGCAGGACTCAGAAACAAGCAGAGGATGTAAATAAGTAAGTAGCAAGGGGAATGTGAGAATATCAATCAAGAAATTAAGCCGACAGCATAAATAAGCAGGGAGCCATAGCCTGGGGGGTGGATGGAAGAACATGAAGTCAAGCAAAGATGTCAGTGCAATGGTTGAGAGAAAAGAGAATCTGTGCTGTGAAGACAAATGGTGCAGTGGAGAGAGTCTGAGAAAGAACTTCACTTCAAATACCAAATCCCTGATAAGCAGGGCTGGCCAACACTCAGATTAATAAAAGTGAAGCAGAGGTCACAGTCCAAGAGACAGCGCAGGATCCTTGCCACTGATAAAACTGCATTAGCCTCAGAAAGTGATTTTGTATGGAAGTCACTGGGTTTATATCTCAGGATATTTTTGTAAATACCACAGACTATATAGGCTGTGAATGTGCCTGGGGAAGAATGCATTATGAATATAAAAAGTGTCAGTTATTCTTTACATTTCTAAAATCCTTCACTTTGAAAACCCATAAATGAACTGTAGGAGGGCATTTTTGAGGCAGACAGCTGTATGTTTTGATTTTGCTTTAAAGCTGTATCATTAGCAAATGCTTTTCTTTTGCAGCTAATAGTCCCTGTGGGATGTTTTGGAATATTAAAAAAAAAGGGAGAGAAGGTCAAAATACGTGTGGTAAACTCGGTTTTGTCATTTGATGTATTTTCTTCCTTAGACCATCAAACTTTCTAGCTTGTCCTGTTTGGTACTGTGAACCCAACTTAATTCTTGATCATTAACAAAAGCTGTGGGTAATATCACCAGTGACAATTTAGGAGGTGTCTGAAAAGGTGTTCTGTGTTCTTGAGAAAGCACTCGTGTGTGAGAGGACAGTTTGGGTGTGAGACTTCATCTGCAGTCAAAGAAAAAGAAAAGAAACCCTCTCTGTAACAAAGAAAAGGTTTTTTCTTCAAGATTAACACAGAAATTTGCTAAGGATAACAAAAGTGAGGGTAAAGCAGGATCGACAGACAGAGAACCCCCAGGGAAGTAGAGAACACCATTCAGGATTTGTTCAAACTTTGCTGCAGCACTGAAGCACAGCTTGGTGGGTGTTGGCTCCATCACTGTCCCCCCTGTTGCAGAAACCAGTCCCTCTGTCTTTTTCCAGACCAAATTTCAACTTTTTTCTTCTTCAGAGTCCCATATCATTTGCAACTCCACTCAGAGACTCTAAAGAATGGAAGTATTATGTTCCTTCTTTAATTTTTTTCCCTTACAAATCAGTATTTTCCTGCATTTGCTATTGGGAAAACCTTGATTAGGTCTAGTTTGAGCTGAAAAAACTTCCTGACCTTTCAGGGCTGGGCCCCGGGGTCCTGTTGTTCAGAATATAAAGCCTGCTAATAGGTTGTGAGGGCATCCATTATATCTTTAGTTCTTGGAGGAGCTGTGTGTGTTGGAGGGTGAGTGCCTTTCATCCTTGCTCTGGAGGCTCAGTGCTGCAAGGCCAGCAATCTGCTCCGTTTACTGTGCTGGGTTTCAGGTTTGGGCTTTTCCCTGAAGAAAACCAAGTGAAACGATCACAGTAAGTGATTGTGTTTTAGTTTTCCAAATCAATGCCAGCCTACCCAGTAAGGACCTTGCTGTCTCCCCTTTATTGTTTTTCCTGTGGTTTTCCCCTCATGAACTTACATGGCATGGTTAAAAATCTTCAGTTCTTCTGCTCAGAATTTGGTTTCATTCTCCAGAGCGTGCAGGGCTCAGTGCTCACTGGAGGATGGCTGCTGGCCCGTGCAATCCAGCTTTTTGTGTGCAGCTGCCTCGTGCAAGCTGCGTCCCCAAATACAGACACAAACCAAGGCAGGAGATAGGATATGACATAAATTACAGAAAACACCCGCTCAGAGATAACATTTGGAAGGAATAGGAACAAGCAATCAATCACAAAGCTCAGGGGTAAGCTCTCTGGGACACAGCTTTTCCTGTCTTCAGAGCTGCATTCACACAGCAGCAAAGCCCTCGTCCGCAGAGGGATTTCTAGGCATTACTACAATACAAATAATAATAATTAAAAAATAAGGTGTTTAATTCACTGCAATTCCAAACAAACTCTGCAGAGAATTCTGTAACAGCAGAAGATAAACAACTTAAAAGGGAAGGCACTGGATGCTTGATTCTGCTTGCTCGCAGCTGTGATAAAAGCTATTACCAATTTAGAGTGGCTTATCAAAGAGGAGTATCGGGTGTATCAATAAGTAATTGGCAAAGGGGAACCAACACTATTTATTAATTAGCACCTATCACTTGTGCACGGCTGACTTTGTTTGCAGAAGACAGCCTTAGGGCCTGCCCAAGTCCTGTCACTCAGCATTCCTAGTTTTAGATACTATTTTCTTGCTATACCTGAGTGAAGTTTGGAAGGTCCAGGGGGATTTTTCCATTAGCAATCCCAGCTTTTTCCTCTTTGTTTACCACCAGGTTAGGACTGAACGTGGGTCCGTGAGCCTGGTTTTGTACTGAAGTGTTTGAACAAAGGAGCCTGAACAGAGATGAGAACAAATAATTTACCAGGGCAGTGAGACACGGGGTGAGGGATTTAAACTGAAGGAGGGTGGGTTTAGATTAGGCAAAAGGAGGAAGTTTTTTGCAAGTGAGGATGGTGAAACACTGCATTTCCAGAGAGGTGGTGGGTGCCACACCCCTGGGAACACTCCAGGTCAGCTTGGAGGGGCTCTGAGAAGCTGCTCCAGTGGAAGGTGTCCCTGCTCATGGCAGGACCTTTAGGGGTCCATTCCAGCCCAGACTATTCTGTGTCTGATCTGCCCAGGAGCCAGCCCAGAGCAGGCTGTCCTTGCTTGCTGGAGCAGCAGGCAGCACATTTATGGTTGGGCCAGTGTGGGACAAAGCAGCAGTGGTTGTTTCAGTCAGTGCTTGAACCAAGTCACCAGCTCTGAGGAGACATCAATGAGCATCTTCTCACTTCTCTTGAGCACAATGATGCTTCTATGGATTTAGTCAAACAGTGGATTTATTTTTTTTATCTTTAATGAGCACTTTAATACCCCTTCTCATTGCAGTCCAGTCACTATAAGATATGAGCTTTTTTAATAAAATTTTTGTCAATTCTCCTTCAATGTTGCCAGCAAACAAAGATTGACTGTTTTTAATGTATATTTCAATTTACAGTGCTTTTGGAGGCCATGAGGGAAATATATAGTCCTAACAGTTTAGCTTAGAGTCGTTGTTCTGTCAATACAAAATCATTATAATAAAAAACTCCTGTCGCCTCTGAACTTAAAAAATCTAGAAATAATTTGATACGTATTTTATACAAATCCATAGCTTACCTCAGTTGGAAATGGAATTGTGGTTAGCTCCATTATCATTATTGCAAACTTATGATCATAATCATGGCACCCCTGCAGAAAGAGCTCTGAAAGGCTCTGCAGCCTCTCACTGCTGACAGGGCACTTTCTGGGGGAGGCTTTCATCAAGGAAATGGATCTGGTTAATGGGCTGTTGAGCTGCTGGGGCTGGGATGGGGCACCTGGGCTGTGCACCTGGCCTTGCCACCACGGCCTGGATGCTCTGACAGAGCAGGAGGCTCCAAGGGAAGTGATGCCAAAGGTGGGACAGCTCACTTGGGTTGGTCAGCACCCTGTGAGTCCAGCTCTGAAGATCTCTAGGATGGAAGTTTCACAGCCTCACTGGGAGATTCCAGTGTTGGACTGGTAATTTTTTTTTTCCAACCATCTGCTCAGAATTTTTTGATCACAGCTGTGATCTTGTCCTCTGCCTCTCATTCTGTCCCCTTTTCACATGCAGGACCCAGCTCTGAGTTCTCTGCACTCTGCCAGGCAGCAGCTGCACAGCAGTGGGATCCTCCCCTTCTCAACACTGGCCACACTCAGTTCTCTCAGCCTGCACCCCATACCCCAGCCCCAAAATGATGTGGTGCCTCCCTGCTCCCTCTTCTTACATGTTGCAGGCTCCAAGGTTTGGGGTAGAAATGGATGGTTCCACAGAATCCAGTTCCTAGAAAAGGCAGCAAGGGTTGGTTCAGCTCCTCATGCAGAAACTTGCCTTTGTACCTGGGTGCTGCCAGGGCCAAGGGCCTCCTGCCTCTGGGGTGGAGAGCTCGTGTTTGCTGTTCTTGAAGGTCTCTGGCAGGTGCTTAACCCCTCCAAAGAGAGTTCAGACAGGTTTGGGAGATGATGCACAAAGAGCAGCAAGCAGTTTTCAAGCTGGCTGGATCAGGTGATGTGAGAGGAGGGTGATGATGACCTGCCAGTTACAGAATGGAACAGGAGATTTTTAATATCTTTGAAAGGTGTGCAGTGAGGAGAGTCTGGAGCAGAAAGCAAAGAGAACAAAAATCCCCTGTATTGATGAGCTCCTGGTGAAGCAGGAAACAGGGCCCTACTAATGAACTCCTCAAAGAAATTAAGGAATTTTGAAGGCAGCATCTTTCTGTCTCTAGATTCAGCTTCACACGTGAGAAATGCTTCTGCTATGAGAGCAAGCATCTGACCTTTTCCTTCCCATCTCTCCTGCAGCTGCAGTGCTCAGCCTGCTCATTAGCAGTGCCTAGGTATTAACCTTGGAATAATCCAAGGGAAAAGCCCAGAGAGAGATGCAGCCTCTGCTCTTAGCTACACCAGTGCAGGCTGGATGGAAGGAGCAGCTACAGTGCTCCTCTGCTCAGGGCAGTTCCCATCCAGGTGACCCAAGGTTTGGGAAGCACTCCGAAAGCCCTGATGTGAACACACCAGAAGTGTTTTGGCTGACCCAGTAGAGCCTGTCAGACTGCAAATACACAGCTTTACGTGCGGCACGAAAGGAGAAGAAAGCACATCTTCCCACCTCTTTATTCCCTGCAAGCTGCAGGCATATGCTCAAAGCACGGGGAGCACCAGGCAGGGTTTGAAGGGAAAGGTGCTGGCAGGAGCCTGCTGCCACCCCTGATGCTCTGTGACATCCCTGGTTCCTGGCTGTGGCTGCTGCAAGCACAGCTGCTGCTTGTTCCACTCCTGTCAACACCCAACACCCCTGCTGCTGCTGCTGCTGCTTCCCTGCCTCTCTCGTTGTCGCTGTGCCTGTGCGAGTGACCCTCGGGGCGCCCCGGCTGGCTGTGGCACAGGGACAGCGGGGGACACTCTCCCCAGCTCCAGGGCAGGCAGGAGGGCAGTGAAGGCTCTCGCCTTGGCAGGGGAGGCAATGGCACGGCGGCGGCGGGAGGAGGAGTGGGCTTTGGACAGAGGTGAAATCTGGATTTACTGCAGAGGGGGAATAGAGAGATCCAGAGCCCAGGGGAGCCTCTGCCCAAACACCCTGAGCTCACTGCAACAACTGAGAAAGGGAGGCGGGAACAGGGGAGGGGCTTGACAGGGAGCCAATGGGGAAACAGGGGGGTGTGGAAATTGGGAAGATGGGCACTTGGGGAAACCAATAGGGGCATTCTGGGGGAGGAACCCCCAGTGCCTGAACCAATCACTCGACGCCCTTGATGGAAGTTTCTAGAGGGAAGGGAGGGGCTGTGAGTGATGGACAGGACAGTGGGGCGGGACTGAGGGAATGACTCAGCGATTATTAATGAGTCAGGGGGCGGAGCCAAGGGATTGACAGGAAGGAGGAGGGAGGAGACAACATGGGCTGAACCATTATAGTAGGGGAGAACTGGGATAAACCAAGGTACAGAACGATTACAGTGAAAACATATAAAAACACAACACAACACCTTGTGCTGTGAATCTTCCTGAGCTGTGCTTAAAGAGGAGCTGGCAGGGCTGGCTCCCAGAGTGTCAGGAGCCGAGCTTTGCCACTCCCTCAGGAGGAGGAGAGCTGGATGTTAGCGGTGACAGCTTCCATTGCCTCGCAGGTAATCACTTGGAATTTTAGAGATGCACTTAAGAGGCTGCTCAGTTGTAGCCAGCAGAGTAGAGACTCAGGGTCCTCCCCGTTGCTTGTCCCCAGCTTTTGCAGAAGACCTGCTTTGTTGTCTTCCCTTCCTTTTCTGATCTGCCTTCAGGCAGCAGTAAAATCTTCCTCTAAAATTACAGAATCGTCATTAAATGGTTTGGGTTGGCAGAGACCTTAAAGATTGTCTCATTCCAACTCCCCTGCCATGGTAGGGACACTTTCCACTGTCCCAGGCTGCTCCAAGCCCCAATGTCCAGCCTGGCCTTGGGCACTGCCAGGGATCCAGGGGCAGCCCCAGCTACTCTGGGCACCTGTGCCAGGGCCTGCCCACCCTCACAGGGAAGAATTTCTTCCTAATATTTAATCTAAGCCTGCCCTCTCTCAGTTTAAATAGGTCTACCTATAAATAAAGACTTTATATAATATTCTTATTATTCTTAATCAGAATTATAAGTAAATAGTGCTGAGGTCATTCCCCTACTGTTCCTGATATTCAGTAATTACGTTTTAATTCATGCCTCCAGATCTAATTGGCAAGGTCTAGTTACAGACCTGGAACCCAGTTGCCTTCTCTGGAGGCTGTGTCAAGGTGTGCCAGCACAGCACTGACGAGCCAGTGGCTGGCAAAGCCTTCAGACACACAGACAGGACTTGCAAAAGCTTCTGGATGTGCCTTTCTGTTCATTTTACAAGGCTCTTCCATAAATGATCAAGTGCTGTTCAGTGCTCTCCACTAATCTGATATTCATTTGGGGCAGGGATATTTGTCACGAGCCACCAGCTCCACTTGGCACCAAGGCCAAAGAGAGCCAAGAGCTGCACGGCCATTTCAGCTTCTTCCTGATGAGGAAATGGTCCCTTCCACAGCTCTCCCCTATCCTGGGAATATTCTTGTCCTGGGATATCCCTATCCTGGGATATTGCCAGCTCACACAAGGTCTGGGTAATCCAGGCTGCTCAGATGGGGCTTCCAAGGAGCAGCCAGGCTGCTGAGGAACCATCCCTGGGGGGTTCAGCAGGTGAATAATGGCACCTTGGTGCCACACAAATGCAGTCTTTGCCATGGCACACGAACCCAGCCTCTGAGCACACACTGTTGTATGGTATCTGCACTTTTGGCAGAGGTTGTTCCAATAAATTCCCATTTTGGTAGCCTCCTGTCACGTGTGATTCTAGAATTGAAATGTGCAAAAACATCCAGCAAGCCTTTCCTGTGGTCATGTTTCCAGAGAGTTCCTCTCCTGTTGGTATTTACTGCTTTTCCTCAGACTTTTGCAGGAAGTGGAATGGAAACAATAGCAGCTTATTTGATCAAATATGACTAAGCAGTAATCATTCATTTGCCAGCCTAAAGAGTAAAAAGAGAAAATTAATGAATAGCCATGTGCTAATAAGCTGAGGTTAATTTGAATTGCCAAATGCCACAGATGAATTGATTTTGTACTTTCTGCATTTTTTTCTGTACTGTATGCTTTCCCTCTTTAAACTCCCTTGTGGCTTCAGAAGAAAAAGATGTTTTCTAGTTCCTGTCAGATGAAGTTGGATGGTGCTAACACGTACCACAGCACAACTGTGTCACACTGGATGGGTGTTGAGCAGTGTCTCTGAACTAACTCTTAGGGAAATTGTTCTTTATTTCTCAGGGATATGTGGGGATGGTCAGAAAAACAAAAACCAGTTTAAATGTCTGCAGTGAACCTGAAGGACACAGAGGCCTTGTGCCTTTTGGAACTTACATTTCGAGTAATTCTGTGAAATCACCTGAGCAAGTGATGCCCAGCTCCAGGGCCTGGGGAAATGCTCCAGCAATGCCCTCAGTGTGCTCCAGCTCCACCCAAGCCTTCTCATCATTCCTCACATGAGCAGTCTCCCTGCCTTCAGCTGGACTTCCCCCAGGCTGCAGGTCAGGGGTGGCACCTGGGTGTGGCTACCAAAGCACAGCCTCTGGCTCCTTCCATGCCCCCAGCACTTCTGTCCCTGTGTCTGACAGCCCAGCCTCTCCTCCCTGCTCCCCTCTCCTCACAAGAGCTGTAGCCCAGAGAAAGAAGGGAAAAGTAAAGAGCCTCTTGTGATTTGGAATAGAAAGGTGCAGTGGAGAGGCCTGATGGAGATGATTATCACTTATCTCTCCCTGCCAAACGTCCTCAGCTGTCGGTGCAGTTGAGCCCCTCAGCTGAACATATCATTATGACTTGCTGTCCATTTGAGATCAAACCCGTGCATCCATCCAGCTTCCCTGTGTACTTTCTTAGCCTATGAGAGGCAAGTAAAACCATCCCTCTGCAGTGTATCTCTGTCAATAAACTGCCTGCATTTTGCATTAACAAAAACAATCCTTTGACAGTTAGGGAAGGTGATTATTACCTAGAGCCTCTTCACTCCCTACCCTGCTCCTCCAAACTCAGCTGCACACATTAATTTAAAAGAGGAAAACATAACAGGAATGGGAAGAAAGAAAACCTCATGTCACAAGAAGCTCAATTTGAGAAGTTTAACTTCCTACAGAGAGTTGGGAAGCACAAACCTGTCTACGTGCTCGCCTACACCATTAAACTTGGAATGATTTTGAGGTGCCTGGTTGTACATTGTGTGGTCAGCTGGGCCCAGTGCAACTTTTAGAGATGTTTTTTTAGGATTTAAAAAACCGTAGCTGTGCTTGCTTCTTTCTGCATGGGGTATTACAACACTGGGGCTCAGCCTTGTCTTTGAGAGGTGCCTCTTCAGCTGTGCTCCCTCTGTGGTGTTTGGGTCTCTGAGCTGATCCTTCTTTATTTTAGACTTGAGAAGATGTTTCATGCTCTGGTGTTATTAATACACAGCACCCTGGCTGCCCCTGGGTACCAGCACCTCCTGATATGTTCCTGCAGGATACACAGGTGAGGTTCCACCCCAAGTGCATCTCCTGGAGGTAAACAGGCAGCTGCAGCCTCAGGTCCCACTGAAAACCCCCTCAGCAGAGCCAGGAACAAGCCTCAAGGGTCTCATGTAAAAATGGTGGGTGCTGTAAAGGGGCAGCTGTGAGTCAAGCAGAGCACAGAAAGCAAAAAACAAAGAAGTTATTATGATGAGAGCTATTTTCTCCTCTGGGAGTGGTAAGGAAAGGACATATCTAAACTCTGACATCAGAGAGCTCCTTGATCCTTCCCTCACACATCAGAAAGCTCCTTGATCAGCCCTGTGATTGGTACCTCAGCCTGCAGTTGTCATTTTGGGGAATGTTTCTTGCTAGTTTTCAGTTCCCCATAGAGAAGAATCAGGAGGCAGACGTGTCCTGCAGAGGTGCCCTGGGGCCAGGTGTCTTGGGGTGAGGGGTGTCACAGCTCCTTTGGGGTGCCTTTGCTGTGGACAGAGCTGCAGGTCTGTCCCAGACCTTCCTTTGCACAGCCCTGCCAGGCTCCTGCCCTGGCCCAGCTGTCTGTGCTGGCAGCAGCTCAGCAGAACACGAGGTGCAGCTTGGCCTTGTCCCTACCCCTGTAAGGCTGCAATTTTTTGTTGTTGTTGTCCTTTTGTACCTGATGTGTTTGGGAAAAACGCTGCTATCTTGGCAAATATCTGGACATCTTTGCTGTTAAGAGAGCAGTGATTAATGTGCTTTTTTGTTCCCTCTGATTAAATTAAAACATGCATTCTAACATGTCTTGGAGACATTTATAATTGTCCTTGTGTAGCCCAGCTTATCAGGACGCAGGAGCAGGTGTTGTCAGCAGAGCCAGCCAGGATTTTTATTGCTGCATGCCAGCCCTGTGCTGAGGGCCAAGGCCCAGATGCCACAGCCCTGTGCCGGTGCTGAGCAGGGTTTCCATGAGCATCCCTGAGGCTGGGGACACGGGGGACAGCCCCAGCCATATCTGCCACCTCGCAGAGGCCCCTCCACGTCACCCTGCGCTGCAGACTGGGCAAGGTGGCTTTGCAGATTTCCCCACACCTGTGAGCACTTGAAACAAACTTCACTGGCTTTATCTCAAATGGAGCTTTCTGCTAGTTTATCTCAAAGTGTGTTTCAGTGGACAGAAGCAGCAGCTCTGATGCAGGAAGGGAACACATTTTCTGTGTGGAGCCCTCTCGTCCTCACGTGCTGATGGAACCCTGGGCAAAGTGTCCCCTCCACCCCCAGCACTGCCCCTGCTGTCACAGAGTGCTGATGGGAGGCTTTGGGCAGGTTGTGATTGCTGAGATCATCACACCAGCCTGCCAGGCCTGCCCTCAGCCCTGCCCTGGTGCCCATCCTGCAGAGGCTGCTCTGCTCTCACAGCAGCACCTGATGGTCTGTCTGATTTAGCCAGGGTGGGATCAGCTTTGGATCAGCTCATCAGCTTTCTACTCAGCTCATGAAGTTCCATCCCTTTCTCTGGTGAATTTTAGGCAAGTGGAGCACTCTTCTTCATTTCCAGCCCCTTTTGAAGGGTCTGACACCATAAGCTAGTGCTATAGGATAAACTATCACTCAAAAAAAAAACCCAGTGTAAGGACTTGGAAGTTACTTTCTACTGTGGAACAAAGATAAAATAAGTTTCATTTGAACTTGTTGAAATAAGTTTCCCTTGTACTTTTACCACTTTTATGTGGGGAATAAGGACTGAACTGATGGTGGCATGAGTGGAACACGAAGGGTCAGGTTTTCTGTTTCTGCCATTTTAGCATTATTTTCCTTTGAAGAAGGTGTAAGCCCATGGAGGTGTTGGCACGTACTGGTTGAAAGTCTGAAATATGAGAATCAAAAATTTTAAAAGGTGGGACAGTGTTTTCCATGATGCATCCAGCACCTGGAAAGAGGAATGCAAACTCATTATATCCTTCTGTTGCAACTCCTTGGCAAATTTTTCCTGCATAGGGAAAAGAACTACCAATCCCTAAATATGATACTTAACTTGGGGACAGTTTGGCACTTTTTTGTTTGCATCTCTTAAGTTTCCTTGGCCCACATTAATTCATCAGCTGTGTTTTGGGGATGTAAATCTATTTGCAGTTCTGGAATGGCCACAGAAAGGGCCTGGTCAGAGCTCTGGCAGGGCATTCATCAAAAAGCATCACGTAAGAGATGTCTCTGATCACAGCAGTGGCCACTCAGGGTTACCACTGCTTTGGAAGCAGATGTGCAACAGAAAACTGAGGTTTTTATCAAAGGTTTTCAGGGCAGCGAGTTACCATGGCAGTTGCAGTAAGATAAAACACTGTAGGATCTTTGAGAAGGAGTCTGTTATAATTTTGTAATTCTATAGGGCGCATTGTCCAAGAATTCAAAGCACCCCATTAAGTTTCACTGCTCTATTGTAAGGTGGGTAAATATGATTAGTTCCATTATTCCACTGGCAAAATGAGACACTGAAGTGAGCTGATTCCCCCACTGTGGCATGTGTACCACTGGTGTCAACCCTTCTGTGGTGTCAGCCTGCCACAGCCCATCAAGGCAGCTGGGGGATGTCTGATGGCCCCTTTGAGCAGTTTTGCAGGCTCAGGTGCAGCTGTGTTTTCCCAGTGGTGTCTATTCCTGGTCTCTCAGAGATTCACCCCTGTAGTGAATATTTTACATATTTTACTTGATGTATCTAAAAGTGGAGTTCATTAAGCAGTCCTTAAAAAAAGCCCCAGCACTCAGTTCATGCCTTCATTAGCGTCTGTGTGCTGTCAGCGCTTTCATCACCCCCTCACGCCTCACCCCTCTGCATCCCTGCTCTGCTGCGCTCCCACGCAGTGCAGCTGTGCCTGCCACCAAACCTGTGTGCTGCCCTGCCCCAGCCCTGACCCCACGGTGTCCCTGTCCCCTCCAGAGCTCCTTTTGATCCCAGAGCAGCAGCAGCCTCCCTCCTGGGAGCCTCGGCACAGACAGGTACGGGCAGCGCTTCCTCCTCAGCACAGCACTCTTATTAAAAATTACCCCCATAGGCTGATTGCTGTTATTATTCTTTTTTATCCTGCCATTGTCTCCCTTAGGCCAGTCAAACAGTGAAAAGACAAACTTTAATCAGTGATTGCTTTTACACTTGCTTGTGTTTCAGGCATGCTGGGAGGTGCGAGGCTCCAGCCTGTACTCTCTGAGTGCTGCTTCCTTAACATTTCCAAGATTCTTTTTGTAGCTGATTTTCTACTTTTAAAGGTGATCTGTGCTCTAAAGGAGAAAACAACCCTTTCTTAATCCTGTCTTCCATGCTAGCGTTGTTCTACCTTTGTTAAAGCATGGGATTATCCAGGGCTGGAGATGATCTGGGCTTTCCCAGCAGTGTTTGGGATGGGGGAAGGCAGCACAGCCATGCCTAGCTGGAAAGCCAGCCTTAAAGAAATCCAATCCTTTCTCTGGGAAGGGGCCAACTGCAGCATTACACCTGAGCTCGTTCCAGCTCTGAGATCTTGTCTGGTCTGTGGAGATCAGTGTGCTGGGGGCCAGCAGGGATCCCTCCAAGGCAGCCTGTGATCCCCTTGCAGTGCCAGCCCACCTCCCGCTTGTTGTCTCCACCTGCAGCCCAGCTCCAGCTCCAAACCAACACCCAGCAACTGGTAAAGTGCAAATGCCACCTGCAAGTGCAGCCCCACAGCACAAAGTGCCAGCTCAACCCCACAGTCATCCCCTGGGAGCACAAACAGGGACCCTGGTGATGGAACACCTCTGTGGGTGTGTGTGCACCCTGGGCCCACACCTGCCAGGCTGCAGGGCACTCCTTGCTTGGTGCTCTTCCTCAGAAGATCGTGCACAAGGACTACAAACCATGGGTCAATTTTTAATCTCTTTAATTAAGAAGCCCCAGGGCTGTTGGTGACTTCCTCCTCCAGAATCCCCGAGGTCTCGTTGTTTCCTCGGTTCCCTGTGGCAAGAAGGGCTGAAAACCCTCAGCCCTCCCAGCCCTGCTGCCAGGTCTGCAGTGCATCCATCAGCCAGGGGTGGTCTCTCAAGCAGAACACCCCTGGTCCCTCCTGCTGTGTCTTGTCTTGTCCAGTTTGGGCCCCTTTAACTATTATCTCATCTCCCCTTTCTTCACTGTCTTGGGATCTCCTCAAGGCTGACATTTTGGTCATGTTTTTAGTGCCTGCTAAAAGGTTCTTGTTCAAACCTTCCTAATGTTTTCCTTCTCAGGTTTCTTGCAAAGGGCTCCTGTGGGAGCCCTGCTCCTCTCTGTGCTTCATTTCATAATCCTCCACCCTGGTCTCAAATACGACATGGTGGATCTTGCTGATTCACCAATTAAATCGAGTGGAATAATTTGGATTATTTTAAAAATAATTTTTAACACAGTTTCAATCAGCCCAATTGATTGTTGTCTCGTGTAGCCCCATTAGGCGTTTTCTGAGAGGAAAGAGAAAAAAGATCATCGCTTTTATTATTTTTTTCTGACTTTTGGCTTTCATGGCAGCACAGTATTTGACTCTTTGCTCCTTGTCTTGCTCTGAAACAGTTTATCAAATCTCCTTCAACAATTACTGTCTGCTCCTCTATTATTCACTTTCACTTGCTTGATTCTTTTCTATCAATCAGCTTTCTTCTCCCTTTCCAGCCTGCATTCTGTCAGCATAAAAGTCTCCTGCTTGAGCTGCAGTGCAGGGTAAGTGCAGACTTAACCCTTCCCCGAGTTCCCAGCTCTCCACACCCAGTGCCAAGGCAGACACTCATTTTCTCTCTCCCTGCTTCAGCCTAAGCTGCTCCATCATCTGCTCATTCTTTCTCTCCATTTGCAAGTGAGGAATTTCTGAGTCAACAAAGTGCTTTTCTGCAGTTTTTGCTCACCATCCCAGTAAAGCTGCAGCTTTCATTGAAGCTTGGGTGGGTGCTATGAGTTTTTAGGGCCAAAACAAAACCTACTGCAGGGCTAGAGCTTCTCACTGATTTCTGTGTCCCTCAAATGAGTCTCTGTCCAAGACATTCACCTCACTGTGAGGTTTCCTCTGTAACTGGGTTGAGGTAGGACTGTGGGGAGGTTGTTTTGTTCCTGAAAATAAAAGCTGTCCATTCATCCTGACCACAGAAGTGAATCCTGCTCCATGTTCTGCTGTTCTCTTCTCTTCTTTATGTCCCAGCCCCCCTGCATCCTCCCTCCCCCAAATTTCACCATCCCTGGTGCCAGTGTTGCTCGGTGCTTTCACCTTCATGTGTTTACATCATAAAGACTCTCAGAGAAAAAGGTTTTCCTAAGTAGGAAGCAGAGCTCTGGTTTTATCATAGCCATTAATAAAGCAATTAATTTGGTCTGTGCACTATGAAATTCGAAGACCTTTGGTAGGTCATGCTTAGAAGTACATGTCTTTTGTATTAGTGAAGCGATAAAATTCAAATGGAAATGAGAAATGTTTCCTGCTCTTTACATGGAATGTGGAAAAAAAATATTCTATAATTTTACTGATTTATTAAAGGAAATATGTCAGAGGGACTGTTCTTACTCTGTGCTTTTGAGTGTCAGAAAAACGTGCAATATCACATTTTTTCAGTGAAAAAAAGCAGGCTTAAGGTATAAAAATACTGTTTATTTATGAAAAGTGTATCATTTTGTCCAATCCCAAGCCTCAGTCATGGCAGTGTCCTCCCCAGTGGCAGCAGGCTGGGTGGAGCAGGTAAATGCAGTGCAGGGATGGACTCTGACACTCTCCAGGCTCTGGTGTCTGGCCTTGCTGCCCGTGTGGAGGGACTGGAAGGAGAGTGATGGTGTCTGGGCTTCCTATCAATTAGGATCAAAGCCACCTAGCTGGCTGATGTGCTTCCTCTGAATCCTCATTTTGGGTTTCTGTCATGCTTCTTTAATCTCCTACAAAGTTACATTTCCATAAAAAAAATTTCCATTTTTCCTGCTTATTTTCGTTAAGTGGAAAGTCTCCTTAATGATGTTTTTTTGGATTCAGAAGCTCCTCATCTAGGTCAGCATTTTCAGAATGCCAGTTTCCCAGTTGTTACATCGCTACGCCTCAAATCCTTAATTCTAAACAATGAAAGTCTTGGAACAGTTCTTGCTTTCCTTTAATTTCCTTCCTTCTGAGAGCTGAATTTTTCCTCTCATCACGGGCTCCATCCCAGCTTCAACTCATTTATCAATTTATAAGTCTCGCTTCTTCCAGAATAGTTTTTCAGATACGTATTTTTAGATGAGAGCTGTTCCATCTTTCCAAAATGATCACTTCAAGCTCAGCCACTGGAGCTGAGACATACAATATTTAAATTATTATTTATAGTACAGGAACATGTGGAGACTTTCATTAAAGATAAGGCATTAGCCTTGTGCCTTGATGAGTAAAGGCACAGTGAATGATGGTCCCTACTCTGAGCAGTTTGCACTCTTCAGCCTGGGTGGACTTGCTGGCAGAATTTAAGGAGAAATTTAACCCAAACACGTGTTGGCATCACTCAGGGCTGAATACAGACCCCAAGTTTTGTCAGAGTTGCCCAGCCCTGCCTGCCCCACCTCAGGGTGCTGCTGTTTGTGTCTCAGTGCCTGACAGGCAAGAGAGACAGCAGGATGGGGTGAGTGTGGGGAATGGGGACCGGAGAGCTGACAGCAGGATGGGGTGAGTGTGGGGAATGGGGAATGGAGAGCTGACAGCAGGATGGGGTGAGTGTGGGGAATGGGGAATGCAGAGCTGACAGCAGGATGGGGTGAGTGTGGGGAATGGGGGCCTGAGAGCCCCCATGAGATCACAACCACCACGGGAGATGCCAGGAGAGCACAGCTGGGCACATCTGCAGGGAATGCAGCAGAGTGACCCTCTGAGCTCCAGGGAGGCAGCACCTGGGGATAACAGGGCGTGTACAAACACGGCCAGACAACTCCAGATTCCAGCATTTTCCCAGTCACTGTTAGAGGTCCCTTTTCTCCAGCATGTCCCTAATTCTTTTGATTCCTCAGCTAGTACCAGCTCATGATCTGTCAGGCTTCAGCAGAGCCTGGTGCATTTCTGTCCTGAAAGAAGCCTTTCTACTTGGATTACCATTTATAGCTCCAATTTTTTCACTAAGTGGTGTAAATTAGTTCTGTGTGACTTGATGGATTCTCTCCCTCCCCCTTGACAACAGTGATAAAAGATCTGACCCCTTTCTGGATGTTTGTAAAACCAAACATACAAAATCTAATTTGTTTAGGGCTGAGCTTTTAATTGCTTCACCATCACAACGTGAAACCGAATGCTTTAGCAATCTTGGGGATTGATCGACTGATTTATAATAAGGGACTTGACCCAAGAGGGGTTATCAGCCTTGGATGCAGTAAAATAAATCTTTTTTTATTTGTCAGGATGTCGGTAGAGACTCGTGTGGGGCAGGGATTTGGTCTGCAGCTCCTGAACCCTGCTGTGGCTGCTGATGGAATGTCCCAGTGAAATGGTCTTCAAGCTGCACTCCTTATCAGGGCTGCACACTGCAACAGAGAAATAAAGCTTAACAACCAGGCCAGGCTTTGCTCTGCTCCCAGGTGTCCAAAAATCAGGCTGTGCTCATTGACCCAACAGGAAGATGAAACTCCTGAGGTTTGAGGGGCTTTTGGGGTTTGATTGCTAAGAATTAGGATTGCAAAACAAACCCAATGCTTATATCCAGAGTATTCCTGGTCTTAAACTGCCTCTAATTAATTTAGGGGTTTTTGCCCTGGCCCATAGGTCATAAGGCCTTCTTTAGCCTTAGAGGTAGCACTGTTTTAGCCTTCTGCATGTGCTGATTAGTATTAAGTCAGAATAATTCTTTTTTCCCCAGAGAAATCCCCTGTGTTTTACTCATAAATAAAAAAGGAAAGGAAGAAACATTCTTGATGGTATTTTTGCGATTTGACTTTGCCTTTAGAGTAGAACTGCACACATACAGCACTTGTCGTCCCTAAAACTTACATTTTGAAAGTTCTTTGAAGATCTAAATTACAGATCTTTCATATGAAAAGTTAATGAAGGACTCTAAACAAAATAAAATAGAAATGATGACATGAAAGAGCTTTCTTATGGCTTCAATAACAAGATAAACAGTTTAATATTCCACATACTGCATTAAAAATAACAGCTGGGCTCTGTGGAGATGAATCCCCTAACTCAGCCACACTGGTTCCCACATTACCCCAGCACAGGTTGGTGACTCTCCCTCACTTGTCACCTCCCTCTGGCCCCCAGAGATGCTGGAGGCAGCCAACACCTGATGAGTTTTAGCAGACACCACAAGTACTTTTAACAAACCCAGAATAAAGTGCCATTACCAGCACCACCTCAGTACCCCCAAGTGATAGACACATTCTGTATTGACAGCCTCCAATTTTAATGAGCTATTGCTGTTTCAGACCATATTGATTGGCCTTTTTTTTTCCTCTTCCTCCAATTCAGCAAGAGGAAACAAGAACCAGCATTTCATTAAAAGGAGACTTTGTCCAGTGTTTCATATTTCATGAACACTTGTGAGTGAACAGATCCCATAAAATAACCAATTAATTCAGCCATGCTAAGGCCCAGACTGAGAACCACACCACTACATTAACAGAAGCCAGGGGAGGCACAAAGTTTAACGTTTCCTCCTGAATAAAAAGTTCCCAAACATTATTTTCATCCACATCCCTTGATTCCCTTCACTTTCTACCTCTCGTCTTTCCTGACAGCTTCTGCTGTGTTTGTTGTTGTGTGTGACTATTCTACCATGCTGTTTGCAGCTCAGGGTGGTTCAGATGCAATCCCCATTTTTCTCTGAGTGTTTTTTTGTTATTGTTGCTTTTGACAACATCACAGATTGAAGTTAAAAGTGACCAAAAGAGCAGAGGAAGGGGTAACCTGCAATAATGATTTGCAAATTGTGTTAATTTCATAGTGGGATTCTGCTTTTTGATAGGATTTAATGCGTAATGAGCTCCTGAGACGTTATTTTTGCTTCAAAGCTTTGCTGAGTACTAGATCCTATTAAATTCTTGCAGTGAACACACCAAAAAATACTTTGAGCTAATTTTAATAATTTTTAATTGAAGGAATATTTTTATTCCAATTTGAATATTCAAGCTGTTCAAAAGTTAACACATTCTCAAAGTACTCATCAGTCTTTTCTTTCCATAAAATCTTTTTTTAGGCAGCCTGTGGCTTTTGAGGAGGGGGGCAGGTTTTTTTGTCTCAGGTTTGTTTTTCAAACCCAATTGAAACAAATTTAAGCATATTTCGCTATTTATTTCTTTTTAAGTGCCTGCATGCTGCAGTCTAATCTCCATTCTTTTTATTGCTGTTTTATATCCTACCATTATTGTTTGTTTCCTTTGCGTTTTCCTAAAAGCAGAAACAAAATACGAATTTCCCTGCTAGTCCTTTCTTGTGTGGTAGCAGGAGCTGGGTTTGTGTGTGTGTGTCACACTCAGTAACATATGTATTTCGTTGTTAGCACTGCTGCTCTATTACATTAAATCTTAGGGATTCCAACAGAGCCTGGCATCCCAGGCTGCAAAACAACTCGCAGGAGCCCAAACAGCATCAAAATCTGCACACACGAGCAAGGAGTGTGAGAGTGCCCTGCTTCAGGGGGAGGAGGAGACACAGAGGGGTGCAGGGACCTGGCTCCTGCCTTCCCAAAGACCTGCAGGTGGTTCCTGTAGCCACAAGACTCTGGTTATCCTCTCGACCTCAGCGCTCTCCAAAATCCCAGGGGAGGCTGGAGAGCAGCGGTGAGAGAACAGCCCTGGAGTTTCTGTGGCTCTGCTCGCTTGAGGCGTGGCACAGAGCAAGGGCTGGCTGTGCCAGGGGCAGCTGTGCTGAAGGGAAGCCCTGGCTGGGCCAGCTGAGCCCATGACCCACTGGCCACTCTGGCCACGGGGGGTGTGGGGAGGTTCTGACCCCGCAGCTCTGCCTGCAGGGGCTTTGGGGCTAACGGGGGCTGCTGGAGCTTGCCTGGCTTTTCCTCACAGGTGAGTGCACCAGACACTCTGGGCACACAGGTGAGGTGTGGCCTGAGCTGTGGGGACCCAGGGAGTTGGCTGTGCTGCCCTGGCTGCCCAGGGCTCTGCTCCCACTGCACCAGCCAGGGGCTCTTCATTAGTGCTAAATGAGTGACCCTAATGAGTCCTTCCATCTCCATGTCAGTTTTTAGGAATCAGAGGCAGATGGTTAAGAGCTCTGAGATGTTTGGGGTGACCTTGGGGAGGCTCTAACTGCAACGCAAAACTGCAAATGGTGAATGCAGTAAGCAGATTAAGAGTCTGGCACTCTGGCAAATCTCAAGACCTAGTCTTATGTTGCTATTTTTCCCCTATGGCAAACTTACAGATTTCACAATGACTTTGCTGTAGCAGTGACTTGAAAATTATAGTGAGTGAGTGTTCCCTTTTTAAATAATGGATTATGAGGCAAAGATTAATTTTTGCTCAATTTTCACACTAATTCAGTGCCTTGCTGCCAGCAGGAGCACAAAGAAGGACATGAATTCACAGTGGCTTTCCTCTGTTTCAGAGTTGTCACATGCCTTTGTTGGATGGGGCTGTTTGCACTGAAGTCCCGTCACTCACATCTGGTGCCTGCTGAACCGTGGGACTTTGACACCTCCTGGAACATCCTTTGGTTCTTGTCAGCAGTGAAGAGCTCAGCCCCTTCCCGGCCTGCTCAGGGCTGGTCTGAAGGAAACCAGTCCTGGCGTGGGCAGGAGGTCACAAACAACAAGCAGAGACAGCCACCACTCTGCAGCTGCCAGGTACCTCTTGTTTTTCAGGCCAGCTGGAAAAGCAGGGGAGAGGGAAAGAGAGAGAGGGAGAAGGAAACAGAGAAAGACAGACAGCTGAGGAGAGGTGAAAGCAGAAATGCTGTGTCCCAGAGGCATTTATCAGCCCAAATGAAATGGAAACAGCGAAAGGGAAACACTGCTTTGCTTTTCTCAAAATTGTATTTCCAGTTGAATGAGTTGAAAAGAAAATATCCTTTCCTTTTCCTGCGATTTTGAGAGATCTGTTTGCTAAGTCTGCAGGCTTAGTAGGAGAGACAAGGAGTATTTATTTTCTGTATATGTTGGTAATTTATGAGGTTGCTATAAATGCAGAGTTTATGGAAGTAAAATCAGGCCATGAAATAAAAAGGATTTTATTCAAATATCCCAGCTTATTAATTCTTTCTAATTCTTCACAGAGGAGGAGATGAGTGAGGATGCATACACGGTTTACTGAATATTAAGAGGGAGAAGATCCAGTAAAAGTAGCAAATGCAGGTATAATTTAAAAATAGAAAAAGATGAAAGATAAGTGAATTTTATTGGGGATTGAAATATAATTGAATTTTCCTTTTCCTATTTTGCCATCAAAGATGGCAGAGAGAAGTTTACCATTGTGGGAAAGGGTCTTGCATTGCTAACAAACCTGTGCAAAGTGGCTTTACCTTCCTGTGCAGCAGGGTGTGACTGAAGGGATGTAAATGCAGCTCTTATCCGTGCCACATGAAGGGGTGGAGAAGAGATTTAGAGCCTTGAGCAAGAAATAAGATGGCACAATAACTTTCCCTGGGATTTAGTGCTCCACCAAGAGCAGGAATGGGGCAAACACGTCTTTCTGTATGAGTAGCATTAACTGTCTGTTCCACTGAGTGTCCATCAGTGTGCCTGGCTGTGTGAGGGGTTACTGGCCTGCCTTCATCTCCAGAAATGTCCAGGAGGATGAAGGGATGGGGAAAGATCCCATTGGGTGATGTGCTGGGAGACACAGGGAGATAGAGGTGCTGCTGGGGGGTCACAGAGTCCCAGGTTAGGGTGCTGGAGCCCCCAAAGCTCTCAGAAACCTCTCCCTGCCAATGTTTTCTGGGAGAATGGAGTCAGCAAAGCACGAATCTGTGTCTGGCTGCGTGGAGCAGGCTCTCCCTGGGCACATGGAGGGATGACACAGAGCAGCTTCACAGGGCAGGAGGGACTGGAAGTCTGTGCTGAAACCGTGGGACAGAGGGGTTTGAAGAGAGACTGGCTCTGGAGTTCCCAGTCCAGTGGCACTCCACAGGGGCTGGGCTGGGGCTGTGATGGTGAGATGAGATGAGCTGAGCTGAGCTGCACTTCACACAGTGCAGGAGTGCAGGAGCAGTGTCACAGTCAGGGGAACTTTGGTGTCTTTTTTTGGAACGCTTTTGATAGTCGAGGTGGCTTCTGACCTCCTGCATTTGAGATCTGATGGCTCAGGGATCTCCAGCTATAAAATATTGGCCATCAGTCCCTACTCTCTTATACAGAGCTAGTGCCAGGCTCAGGAGAGCCTCAGAGAAAGCTGGCTGTTCTGAGAAGCAATTCCCATTGTTGCATTCGCTAAAACTTCTGGGCCCCTGAGGTATACAAGGGAGTGGCTGAGTTGTAAGTATCAAAAGAAATTAATTATTCTATATTATAATTAAGTCTTTTTTAATTAGCTGAATAATTGGAATTTTTCTTGCGTTACAATGCAGGTTTTCACATAGCCAGATAATCTGAAACTTTAGAGGGATTTACCTGAGAAATTGCTCACATCCACAATTGTCTTTTTGTAGTATAAAGTAGTAAAAAAAGGTTCTAAGGTGACTGCAAGAAAGGCAGCTCCTTTTGAAGGAAGTCTGACAAGCCAAACTTGTCCCTCAAAACGTATGTTTTGTAAAAGCCTTCAGAAAATGTTGGGTCGAACTGTTTTAGTGTTATTGTGAGGAAATCAATATTTCCCTGCAGCCTTTGCAGCCCCCAAATTGTAGCATGTTGTTTGTGCAGGAGAAGCTGAAAGTGAAACTGCTTAAAAATGAGAGTGAAGTAAACTGGCCTGTTTCTATAATTTGCTCAAGAAGTCCCCGAGGTAAACAAAACAACACACTTGAGCAGTCAAAACTGAAATATTCTCCCAATGCAAACACCTGAATTGGAGGATGCTGGTGGCATTCTGGGAGGAGTTTTTGCTTTTCTTTCAGCCTTTGTCCTTCTTCCCTCCCCTTCCCCATCTCCCTGCTCCTCATGTGCCATTCAGCAGATCTTCCAGGCTTTGTGCAGGAGCACCAAGGAAGCCGTGCCAGGTCCCCATGTGCTCCAATCAGTGAGTTGCCTGCAGTTCCACACCACAGGAGAAGGGAGAACCTTTTCCCACTGCTCTGAGCTGGCAGCAGTGACAGCAGCAGAGCAGCAGCTCCGTGTGATGCAGGGCTGCAACTCCCTGTGATGCAGGGCTGCAGCTCCGTGTGATGCAGGGCTGCAGCTCCGAGTGATGCAGGGCTGCAGCTCCGTGTGATGCAGGGCTGCAGCTCCCTGTGATGCAGGGCTGTAACTCCGTGTGATGCAGGGCTGCAGCTCCGAGTGATGCAGGGCTGCAGCTCCCTGTGATGCAGGGCTGTAACTCCGTGTGATGCAGGGCTGCAGCTCCGTGTGATGCAGGGCAGCAGCTCTGTGTGTAGCAGGGCTGCAGCTCCGTGTGATGCAGGGCTGCAGCTCCGTGTGATGCAGGGCTGCAGCTCCGTGTGATGCAGGGCTGCAGCTCCGTGTGATGCAGGCTTTGGGAGCCTGGCGCTGGCAGAGATGCAAGCAGCACTCCCAGGTGTTCCCGAGCCCTGCTGTGACCTCTCTCATGTGACATGGGCGTGGCTTAAGGGCTCTGTAGGGTTGGGATTTGGACAGGTGATGCCAGGAAGAACAGAGTTTTTTGTTTTGGGTACTGTTGGCTGCAGGCTGGCATTCTCTGATGCTGTAACCGAGTTCAGAAGGGAACCACGTCTGTTTGGTGAGTTTGGCTGAGACCTCTGCCAACAAAGACAGACTCCAGGAGTCACATGGCTTGCTCACAGACACACCTGTGTGTATGCAGTAGCTTTACAGTCCTGTGTGTTCACCTGTCTCAGACAGAAAAAAAGGATGAAGCCGGTTTGTTTTTGAGAACAGGAGGAGATCAGGAGAGCAAAGGACCAGAGGAAAGCAAATGCTGTGCTGACTGGCAAAGAGACTGCTCTTTGTGTTCTTTGTGCTTGACTGAAACATCTTCACAGGATTTTTTTTCCCTCTAATCTGGAAATAATTCTGATTTATTTTCAGCCTTCTATTAAGACGAGTCACGCAGCAGCGGCTGGCTGGCGGCTGCGTGCGCGCGGACGCCTCAGTGTGCTTCCAAGGGGCTGCTGCCTTCCTCACTTGGCACTGCACTCAATTATTGTGTTTTCAATTATATATAAAAGGCAATGATGGAGGTTTTCAGCTTTTATAGCACCACAAATCACAGAGTCCTTCTCTGCACGCGTGGCAGCGCTGCCACAGTGTAACACGGGGCATCGCGGCTTCCCCATGCAGGCTTGCAGAGGGAGCAGCACCATCAGGGACCCCCAAACTGCAAAAGGGACACCTGGGAGGGCAAACCTTCACGGACAGCTGCTCCTCTGCATGATCCTTCAGCCAGCAGCCCCTGGCTGACAGACAGGGTCGGGCAGTGTGACCTGGGCTGTGCCGTGGAAGGGCAGGAAGATCTGTTTCTGTGCGCTTCACATGGGCAACAGCACATCTGTAAGGGACTGTGCAGCTCGTGTGGGCAAGGAAGGGTTAAGGTGGGGACATCATTGGTGAGAAGGGTCATGGCACAGAGAGTGATATTGGCTGCAGCACTTCTGGGGGTGTTCATTCTCTTGCCAGTTCAAAGTTGCTGGGTAGGCCTGAAGCGAGTAGGCTGGGAAACTGTTGGGAACTGGGATCTGTTTCACAGAATGGTCCTTCCATTGTACATAATATCCTAACATTATTATTATTATTGCTGTTGTTGTTGCTGTTGTTGTTGCTGTTGCTGTTGTTGTTGTTGTTGTTGTTGCTGTTGTTGTTGCTGTTGTTATTGTTGTTATAAATTTGCAAAGTTAGCCCTGGTATAAAAGAGCTTGGACTGGCAGATCAGGAGTGTTTGCCTTTGAAACCAGGCAATATAAGGAAAAAAACAAGGCTGTAATAGAGCATGAACAATCCTCCTCAGTAACTAGAAGGTGCCACCTACCATCCAGGGGTCTGAAAAGGACTCACCACTGCCAGGCTTGGTCTTGACTTTGACATTTGGGTACCTTAATGCACGTTTAAATGCCCCAAAATGGCCTGGTGCTAGGGCAGCACTAGCACTTGTTAGCTTCTCCAGTTTCCTTTAGTAGAAGAGATATCAGCCAAGCCATTTTTATTCTGCTCTGCTGGCGGGGAAGGGGTGTCTGAATGCATCACAGGCTGTGTTTCACCTGTGGCAGATTGGTGGTAACCCAGCAGTCAGCTCCAGGAGAGCGAGGCTGTGAGAGGCTGAGCGGGCAGGAGCAGAAATCAAATCATTGCCACATAGAGTGAGCAGGAACACTTGAATTCTGAGACTCCAGTGAGAAAGCAAGTGAGAAAAATAAACAGAAGCTGTCAGCTACACTGGATATATTGACTGCAGTACAAACTGGAGGAGGAGAAGTGATCCAGGTGACTGGGGTGGAGATACTTGGAATGGTCCTGTTTCACCCAGAGCACACCCTGGACCCCTGTGCTCCTTTGCATGGTAAGGATACAGGCAAGGAAGATCCCCCCATGGTAAAGAAAACTGTTAGTTCAGGGAGACAGGGACCAGAGGGACCACTGAGAGACTCAGTTAACTGCAGCTGGCTGCCAGTGAAGGCTGGTTTTGAGCCTAAACTGCGGGGGGGGGGGGGGGAAAAGGAAGAAGAAAAAAAACCATTCCTAAAAAAAGGCCCCTT
>WBNO01006766.1:380428-413493 GCA_013400575.1 Peucedramus taeniatus
GGGGCGGGGGGGGGGAAAGGAAGAAGAAAAAAACTCATTCCTAGAAAATGGCTCCTTGTGTGTGTGCTGCACTATTGCTGAGGGATAATGAACTGGCATTGAGAATTTGCTGGATGTTAGGCATGACTGAGGGACCTGGGAATGCTGCTGACATAAATTGGGGGCAGGGGTGGAAGAACATGTCAGGAGGATTGGAAGGATTCTCTGAAAAGGAAAGGAATTTAGAAGTTCTTAGGCAAAGCAATTGGTACCAGCAATAATTGCTTTTATGGTTCAGGGTCCAGAGGACAAACAAACCCAAAGCTGTGGAGGAGAGGGCCCTTGACTGTCCTGCAGTGTGTGGCTGTCTGCCCACAGGAAGGCAGAGGGTATCCTGTCTGGACTGGATAAATCTTGGAAATGGCATTTGAAGTAGACATGAAATAGGGTTTGGAGGGAGCTAGAGCCTGGGAGAAGATCTGGCGAGATGGAATATAAAATCCATTAGTGTCTTAATGCATAAATTGGCAGAACTGTACAACAGCAATGAAAAACAAGCTGCTGGGAGCCCAAACTGTTATTAGATTCTGGTGCCTCAGTGACTATGGAAATTAGTATTCTGCAAGAGTCAGGGTGTCCATAAGGTGCCCCAACAGGCAGAGGTGTACAGGGGTCTCCTCTGGTGCAGGGAGAGCCTCAGCTCTGCCCCCTCACACACTCCAGTGCAAACTGCTTACTGGAGAGTGTGCCCAAGGGTTTTTGTATTCAACATCATGCTCAGGATAAAAAATGGGCTTTTCAGCAACCTGTTTCTTAAACAAAACAGGTGAGTTTAGATCTGACTAACTGTGCAAGTATAATACAGAAATAGAAAGACTCATAATTACCTTGCCTACAAAATGATGTTTTCCTGTAAAGGCTCCTGAAATAGTCAGAAGAGCTCGGGATGAGGGTCAGTTACCTTTCTGCAAGTATAAGCTTGAGATAAGTTGGAGTATGGGAAGATTAATGCCTTTGCTTTAATAGCAGGGCTTGATCCAAGACTGCAGAAATGCTGTAAGTAGCCAAGCGAGCCCAGAAAGCCTGGTGGATCAAGGAGTGCCAGTGCAATGACCCAGGGTGGGTAATTCCCCTGTGGGGCTGGTATTAAAGGGAAATAGAAAGATGCATCTGACTGAGGATTTCAGAGCATTAAATGCTGTAACTCTGCAAACATCACCTCTTCTTGTTAAAATGCCAGAAATTACGGCTGCACTAGCACAAGAAGCTAAGTGGTTTTTGGCCATAGATCTAGCAAATGTATTTTTCTCTAGCTCTATAGCAGAGAAATGTTGGTAAAAGTTTGAAGTTTACAGTTCAGGAGGGGAAAAAAATATTTCACTTGAGTTCCTCAAGGATTTCATAAGCTCCTGTGATCTGTCACATACACATCACCCAAATGTGGGAGAAATTAGCCTGCAGGAAGTGTGTGACATCAGATGTGGCTCACACCTGAACCGGGTAGATTCTGAAGAACAAGTGTGTCAGCAGACTGGAAGATTTGGCTGCAATCCAGGAGGAAGGATTGAAAGTCAACAGACAAAAGGTTCAATTAGTGCAACAAGAGGTAAAATATTTAGGAGCAATACGAGGTATTGAAGGCCAGGCTCCTGATAAACAGAGTGTGGAATTAATTCCAAAGCTGCCCAGCCCCACTGCTCTGCCTAGCTGAGAGCACTGTACGGCACATTTAATTGTATGCAGGATTTTATTCTGATGTTCATTGAAGTGAGTCATCCTCCAGCTAAGCTTTTAGAGCAAACCAGGCAATGGGAGCAGGGTATAGGAAAGCAGGCAGCTCAGTCAAGCTGAAGCCAGCCCAGCCCGAGCTACAGTGCTGGGCTGGCTGGACCCAGGAAGCCTCCTCATGCATGGTTTGCCTCTGTCAGCCAGGAAAAAAGTGCCATTTTGGCACAAAAGGAAAGATACCGTGTTCCAGGCTATTGTCTGTGCATCTCAAATCTTATTGACACCGCAACTCCTTGTCAAAAGGAATGAGTATATTTAGTCTGGAAATCAGAAAAATTGGATTATCTCGTTGGAGGGCGGCCAGTGGCACAACACCCTAGTCATGCTTCCTTGAAATACAATGTGTTCAATACAGCACAGGATGGTGCCTATCGAGTCTGGGCTGGCAGCACAGCCCTTGGTGGGTGACTGGGAGAGGGAGAGCTGGAGCAGGACACGAGGCACCAGCAGAGCCGTGCTCCAGTGGCGCAGGGTGCCGAACGTGAGTCAGATATTGCAGCCTCCTGATGTGCAGTGGCCTGTGCAGGTTTAATTGCCTCTGTCAGAGTGGATCCCCATGAAGCAGAAATGTGCTTTACAGGTGGCTCGGGCTGGTGCAGAGCGAGGCTGGCACAAGATGTGCTCCGGTGCGTGCAGAGAGGAGCAGGAGGCGGCGGGGCAGGGCTCACCTCGCTCACTACAAGTGGCAGCAATCCCACAGGCATTGTCAGCTGTGCTTCCCCACGGGCTGAGCAAACGAGGAGGAAGGATTTCATTTTGCTGAACAAGTTTTTTGCCCGTCTAGTTACAAAGCAGCAACTGCGCAGAGCAGAATGCCCACAAACCTCAGGATGTGAGGAATTCAGCTTCTGAAGGAAGCTTTAAGGAGGTTAGTACAGGTGAATGGCAAAAAGTAGGATGTGGTGTTCCCATCTGAATGACTCCACAAACAGCTACAGTCAGCCAGATTCTGTTCCTTTTAAGACCTTGGCATGAAGTGAGATATGACTCTGAGAGAATTGGTGGTTAAAAACTTCCTTATCAGATGAATAGCAACTGAAGGGTCTCACAGATTAATGAATAAAAGGATCTGACAAACGACTGCAGGATAATCAACAAATAGCTGAGCAATTAGGGCAAAATGTTCATAGAATAGATAAAAGGCAGAAAATGGTAAATAATCAAAATGAAGAATGGAGAGCAGGGGTTCAGGTAGTACATCATGGGCTCCCAGCAAAGAGCACACCTGGGGCTGTGAGTGGGATGGATCTGGCACTAGCACAAATTAAGGCATTTCCATTGTTTATTAGTTCAGGTAAGTTCTGACAATGTCAGGCAGCTTCATCCATCACAGCCAAAGCTTTGGAAAGGAGGAAAACACCAAGCCATAAGAAAAGTTGTCTTTCCTTTCCAGGTGACAGGAAGGAGTGAGTGTTAACCATCACCAGGGCTGGATCAGCACAGAAACATGAATCTGCTGTGGTGGGTAACAACAGCTCTTCCAGCTGTATTCTACATGAATTTTACTGAAGCTGGGAGCATGGTTGAGTGGTGTTGGGGTCTTTTTGTTCTGCCCACTGCATGCAGCGTGGTGTTGCCTGTGTTTCACACTGGAGCTGTCAGGGATGTTCCCTGAGATACCCTCATCCTCTCCTCAGGGGTTGCCCCCTCTGTCAGAGCACAGCCCCTCCTGTGGGCAGGGTGGCTGCTCAGTGGGATTGAAGGCATTTTGCAGCCTTGGTGCAGAGGGAGCTGGGCAGAGCCTGGGCTGGGGTGGAGCTCTCTCATCTCTGAGGTGTCCGAGCTCCCCATCATCCACATCTGGATATGTTCAGGGATGGCTTAAAGCTGCATCAGCCCCACTCTCCCAGAGCCAGTCGTGCTTTGCTGTGGCTGGAAGGAAAAACACCAGCTCGCCCAGCAGTTTGAAAGCCCTTATGTTTTATTTCCTTTTCTCTTCCCTCCATTTCGCAACCCCATCCACTTTAATTTAAAAGTACTGTGTTCCCCTTTCCTGAGAGGCCAGCGTGTGTCTAACAGGCAGTGTAGACACAGCCATGCACTATTGTTCCTGTCACCTCTAATCACACAGCCATCACCATCATGCTAAATCCCTTCCTCCCATCTGCATTCCTCGGGATCTCACCACATCCTCCCTCACCCCTCTGCCTTTCTTCATCTTCTGCCCTCCCCAGCCTGTGCAAGCAACCCAGCAGCTGAAAAGGGAGAGCTGCCTTGTTATGGTGGAGGGTCTTTTTCCTGTCAGGAACTTGTTTCTTCTGCCATGAGCTCGGATCTCTAGAGAGAAAGCAAGCTAAAAACGTCTTTGAGCAGCCTCTTCTGTTCTGCCCTCCTGGTGCCAGTAGAAAATGAGAAGAAAAGGGTGGGGGGGGAGAAGATTAAAAATAATAAAGAAAAGAAAAAGATCAACAGAAAGGAAGACTCTTCCAGAGCCCAAACAATCAATGGGACAATAGGAGATGAGGATTGCAGCTCTGCTCCGTCCCTCGGAGCTGGGCTCTGAACTGGCCTGGGTGATGAGCTGAAAAGCTCCCTGCTCGTGCTGCAGACAAAGCCTGGGCAGAGGGCAGAGGTAAAACCAACTGGGACCCGACCTTCTAATCAGGCCCACGCTGAGGGCTGGTGGCACTGGCCCAGTGCTGGTGACACCGGGCAGGAGGCCGGCGTGACCCCGGGCCCAGCCGAGCTCACACTGCCCCGTGCTGCCTGCTCCATTTCATAAAGCCATTGATGGCTTTAATAAAGACACTCACACTTCCACAGTGTCGTGTGTGACCTCTTTCTGTTTGCTACCAAAAACACAAAGAGAGTCAAGGATCATTAGCTGACGAGGCAAAACTGCCTCTTCCCTTGTGCTTCTATTTTTCTCGTGAATATCAGCTGCTCAGGAGGCAGAGGTTGCCTGTAATCCTTCCTGTGTCCAGGACAGGCTCCTGTGGAGCTTGGGAACAAATTTTAACAGAGCTGCTGCAGTTTGGGCAGCTCCAGCCTGCAGGCTCCTCATGCCATACCTCCTTTCCTGCCCAGAGGCTGTCAGTGGGCCCCAGAGAATCTGCAGGGCCTGGGCAGGGCTGTCAGCCCATCTCTTCCCGAATTCTTGGCAGAGAAGAAAGACGTGCAGACACCAGGGACCAGAAGAAATCCATTACCACCCCTCAGTGAACCTCCTGAGGGTCCCTGGCTGTGCTGCACGAGCCAAGGGGCTTTGGCTTCTGGAGAAGGTCACCTGCCTCAGCAGGGAGGAAAAAAGATGGATCTGTACCTCTGTAATTTTTTTACGAGGCAGGCTAAAGAAATCTTGATAGAAAAAATGGATGGTTTCAAACCTAAAGAGTCAAGGGTCCATTTGGTAGATTTTAAGTTTTGAGCTTTCTGGGGGTTGTTTTATTATTTTATTTGGTGGTTGGATTTTTTTCTTTTTTCTTTTTTTTTTCTTTTTTTTTTCTTTTATTTTTTATTTTTTGCATTAGAAATAGTGTCAGTTGTCAAACAAGACTCCAGATTGATTTTGGTTTTTATGTCTAGTTTTCAACGTCCTCAAAGGCATCTAATTGTTCAGGACATAGTGAGTATCTGCACTTACAGAAATCAAGCCTCGAGTGGAACTCCCCTGAAAGCCAGGCACCGGGAAGCCAAGATTAGTTTTCAGAAAGTAAGTGGTTTTCATTTTTCGGTTTCTCAAGGACTCTTTCAAGGGCCAAGCAGATGGCTGGGAGATCTACAGAATGGAAACCTGCAGCTCTAATGGGGACACAGAAGTGTGTGCTGAGGGGGTTGTTTGTTTGGGGTTTCTTTTAGCTAAATTGCCTTTTTGTTTGACAGCAATTTACACTATTTATGCAGCTGGAATGCCAGTGCATTTTTGTGTGGACTCTCCCTTTTCAACAAAGGACTGAGAAAATTGCCACGCAAATTCTAGGAGCTTCCCAGCAGCTCTGAGGAATAACCAGAAGAGTGATTTCCAACTTAAAAATACGAAGGCAAACACCAGAAGGAAAGCACAGTTCAGTTCCAGAAGCAGCTCTGGCTCCATTCTCGGGGAGTTTCATGGAGATGTGGGGATGTGGTGAAGACCAGGCTGGCCTCAGCTGGTGTTTCAGGAGCACTGGGGGCTGTGTTGGCCTTCTGGCAGGGGTGACCTGCCTGGGAGAGGCTCCTTGTCCCCGAGGTGTGGGGGCTGTGGCACAGGGAGGCGGTGGCAGCACAGGGCACAGGTGTCCCCATGTCCCCGAGGCCGAGCCCCCGCTGCCCCAGGGCCTGGCAGACCTTCCATGTGTTTGTACCTTGCTAAATTTAGGTTAATATCTTATTTTTCTGTCCTCTCCACGTCATTCCCAGGATGATTCACTGGAGCCTCCCTGGACACATTCTTGTGTGAGGAACCTGCTGAGGAACCCACCCATGTGAGGCCAGAGAGCGCCCAGGATTCCCCAAAGGAGGCACAGGAATCCCTGCCAGGACCCTCTGTACCCTGCCAAGGGCACACAGAACTCAGGGCTGGGGAATTAACTCCTCTCTCACCATCTGGGCTGCCCAAACTGCCTGGTGGCATAAGGAAATAGTGCTGATCTTGCACCTGCACAGGGAAACTGAGGCACGGGCTCGGGGTGGTGCCTTCCTCGGGGTATTCCCCAGGATCCTGCACCCACTGAGCCTGGGTTTCACTGGAGCAGTGCACAGACACCCCCTCATGTTTGCCTGTGTTTGCTGTGTGCCTGTCCCACTCGTTTTCCTTGCTAGCCTGTCAGAACCATTACTAAAATATGCTTATCTCATATATGCAAATAGCAGGATATTTATAAGATTCTTTGAAATTTCCATAATTGTGCTGTAAAAAAAAGAAAAAATCTTTGCTTATCTCACAAAGTGTTGTAACCACAGTGTTACTTTTATTGAAATCCAAAAATCACTCAGCAAAATAAGAATAGTTAGAAAACTGTCAGGTTTTTATATTTTTGAAATAGAAGGGAAAGAAAGTGAGCAAACCAGGCTTTATTATTTTAAATTAGAAACTTTAATGCTCACCAAAAAGGATATAAACTGTAAATGCATTGTAGCAGTTCCTAGAGAAAAGGAGAGAGGTTTTAATAATAACACTGTGTGCTCCTATATCATTTTCATTAGAAAAATCTTGGAGCACTTTCAGCTTATTAAAGAATGGAATGCCTCAGAAGGCTCTCGGGAGGCACTACAGAAAAGTAAAGTAACAAATATAAATCCACATTATTCTCCATCCTGTGATTACCTGGAGCTCCCCAGCCACCCTTGGGATGCACAGCTCCCTGTCACACCTGGCAGGGACAGGGGACACTGCCAGGGGCCCCTCTGCTCCCTCATTTTGTGGGTGAGTGAACCAAGACATGGAAGGATTTTCCCAAATCTTGTGTCCTGCCCCGTGGGGACACACCAGGAGCTCTGCAGGGATTCCTGTGCCTCCTTCAGGGAATCCTGGATGCTCTCTGGCCTCACATGAGTGGGTTCCTCAGCAGGTTCCTCACACAAGAATGTGTCCAGGGAGGCTCCAGTGAATCATCCTGGGAATGACGTGGAGAGGACAGAAAAATAAGATATTAACCTAAATTTAGCAAGAGTCATAGAATGTTCACTGGAACAACAAAAGGAGGAAGAGAGGCTGTAAAGGTAGGGGATATTCCCTGGTCTGATGAAGAAAATAATATTAAAAACTCCCCAGTGTTTAATTTCAGGAAATACAATAGACCGAGCGAGTGCCCAGAAGAGGAACAGCATGTTAACATATCTTAGATAAACAGGAGCCAAGTTGTTACCCTGACAGGAAAATGAGAGAGCCCATCAATGCAGTGGGGGAGAATAATAAATTAAAAACCAGATGGTTCAAAGATGTGATTGCGTCTTCAGCTTCAGCAGGAAGAGAGAAGGGGAATACATATGTATTGCAGGCAGGCCAGGAACACAAAAGCTTGGAAAAAACACAAGAACAGGAGAGGCAGGCTCATCATAATGAAATTAATTAAAAGAGCAGGACCTCAAGTTATTTTAGGTCCCAGCGGTAGAAACACCAGAATTCCAAGCTCCATTCTTCATTTATACACAAAGTTTCCTATTTCATCCATGCTCAAAAAAGGACCTCTTCCTTTCTGAGCTAGATAGTGAGTCAAGGCAGATGGGAATTATTCTGAGCTTGGAGAAAACAAAGAAGCACAAATTAATGGCTTACTGGCAGAAAGGCAGTTTAAAGCACTTTGCCAAAGCACATTTTATTCCTACCCTTATCCTACATAGATATTTTTTCCTTTAATTCTGTTCAGCACAGAAATGCATGACTAAGCAGAGATACATATCTGCATTGTGCATAGGCTGGAGGGGGCATTAAAACAGGCAAAAAGCAGACAAAAGGAAGGGGGGAGAGTCTGCAATGGCTGGTGCAATGACTTAACAACTTGCTGCGTGTCGTTCAGCACACAGAAAATAGAACAACCCCATCTTGCCAGCCTGAACTCTCTCATCCCATCATTTCTGTGTGGGTTTATATGCATCTGCCTGCATTCTGTCACACATATATGGACATATGTATATGCACACCCATCCCTGAGTGTTCCACAAGCACTCACTGGGTGTGGAGGAGTCCTCGTGGCCATGGGGACCTTGGCCAAAATCCCACTCCTGCCATGATGGGAAGTTGTGAGTTTGGCTTCAGAAGTGGCAGGGTTTTACTCCAGCCTCCTTTGCAGCAGCAAAGCTTTAAATCTGCACCAAGGCTCTCCCTGCCCGGGATTATAAGTCTGGAAATTGTTTAACTGTGCAAATTTATCATGCATAAACAATTTAAGTTATGATACCGATAATATTTCAGTCTTAATTTGGCAAAATGATGGAGGCAGAAACTCAAACTGCACTTGTGTTTGAATAGTGTTGATTCTTCCATAACTATTAACTTTCAAGACCTCAATTTGATATCCCTTGGGAACAGATTCCCTCTGTGCTTAGGGTGTTAGAAACAGGAGATCAGGAGGTGGAGGTTCAGTTCTTGTTACGAGATTTTCAGCTGCTTTCTTAACTTCCTGTCACCTCTTTTCCCCTTGTGTAAAATTAGGATAATGACATTTCTTCATATGGCAGTAGCTTAAAGCGTTCATGTCTGAAATGCTCAGGTGGAAGGTGTTATACACTTCAGAGATTATTGTTTATTACCACAATTGCTATTACTGATATTTCTGAGAGTTTCACTCTCACGTATGTAATAAGGGCAAAATATTATGAACATTTTGCCTGATTTTGAACTTAAAACCAATTTTGTTCTGAATTAATTCCTTTGAATAGAATTATTCCTGAGCTACATCAACTGGGGACCAGCTGCTGACCCCAAGTGTTTAAGAACTACAGATAATCACCGATGAAAAGAGACAAAAATACATTTTATCTAAGAAGTATCTAATGTTGTGATAGAAACTGAAATTAGAGTATAATCCAGAGAGAGAGAGAGAGAGAGAGGGAGAGAGATTATTCTTTAATTAAAATCAGCTACCTCAAAAGATGGATTTTCTCAGGAGTGAAATTTGCACTGTGCTGAAGGCTTTCCACTTAAATCCTTGATGATGCAAGGAAAAAGAATTCTCAGGGAGTAATATTGGCATTAGCAGATAGCCACATGCCACTGCACAATAAGGAAAAATCTGCAGAGAAAAATATATATGGCCAATAGAATGGAAAGATGCACAAAACAGGAAACTCCTTGAAACACAAACACATGATTGTTCAGCAGCAAATGAATAGTAGAAAGGGACACAAGATAGAGGCTTGAAGATAGAGGAAGAAAAATAAACCCAGAAGCGCAGAGATCAATGAAAACAATGGGCACTTTCTGCCAGGAGATATGTTAAAAAGACTGGAAACAGGCCTTTAGATAACGTGTTCTGCAGGATCCATGGCAGTTCCTGGTCCCAGGCAAGCACAGGTGGGTTCAAGGCATGGAGGTGGTGTGGAGCCACCACAGGAACAGCAGGTGAGAGCCAGCATCCCCTTGGGGCACTCCTGGGGCTGGGCAGCAGGGCCTTTCCCACCTGGAGAGCTGCTGCTGCTGCTGCTGCTGCTGCTGCTGGTGATGGTGATGGTGATGGTGATGCTGATGGTGATGGTGATGGTGATGATGGTGCTGCTGATGCTGATGCTGATGCTGATGCTGATGCTGATGGTGATGGTGCTGCTGATGGTGATGCTGAAGGTGATGCTGATGCTGATGGTGATGCTGATGGTGATGGTGCTGCTGATGGTGATGGTGATGCTGAGGGCAGCTGTGCTGGAAGGGAGTGCTTCCACTGGCACCTCGTTGGGAATCCTACTCCCTTCCCAGTTTAGCTGCCATCACAGATGGCTTCCTGCAGCCAGAGAAGGCTCCTGGCCAGGCAGTGTGCTGGATAACTCTGGAACTGGCTGTGTGGAAGAATTACCTTGCAGAAACACCCCTTCCCCAGCATTTATTCCATTGTGTGCAGCAGAGAGGGTTGGAGCAGCTACTCCACACTGCTTTCCTTGTACATGCAAATCTCTCTTGCAGGAATCCTGTCTAACAGCCAGGTGGGCTCTGGGAGAAGTGGTTCTGCTGCAGTGAGGAAAATGTATCTCTTTATTTTTTAATCTTTTTTTTTTCCTTCCTTTTCAAAAAATAAAAATCTTTCAGGGCCAAAGTGGAGAAGCTCTGGGGAAATGGGCAGGGTGTGGGCAGCAGCAAAGCACCCTCCTGTGCTCAGGGCACCTCTTTGCCAGGGAGAGGATACACAGAGCTCCAGTGCCTATAAATGCCTCACAGCTTTGCTCTGTGTGATGCAAATGCTTTTGTAGAAAGAGCCTAAACCCAAATTGTTAGTCTAATATTGGCCACGATTTTGCAGCCAGGCAGGATGGGATATGTAGCAGGGGACATTTTAATGTGTCAGATTAAAAAACCTGTGCAAATCTTGGCTGAGTTCAGGTTCCCAAAGAGCTGATGTGGATTCAGGACAAATTTCAGCTCAAGCAGAAGGGTTGGCTAATCATTAAAATACATCATACAGGTAATCTGGCTCACAGTCCCAGACCTTTAGAGGTATTTTAACACCCACAGTACTCCAAGTGCTAAAACAGCTTGACCAAATTTGGCATTCAGCATCTCCTGAAAGGAAAATAGAACTCACAGCAGCAGAAGAGCGAGTGATGGGACTTACACGGGAAATCTGAGGCTCCTCCTGAGCTGAGCTCCACGTTCCCAGAGCTGTGGTTTCTGGTGGCAGCTCTGGTGGCAGCACAGCTCTGCCAGCCTTGTGGCACAGATGCCACGAGTGCACGGGGCTGGTGTCCATGGGAGAGGAGAGCAGAGGAGCTGAGTCAGGCCGTGGTGGGGCGTGCTGGCGAGCAGTGTTCACATATTAACAGATTTCCACTCAAACTGGCAAATAGGGATGTCTATGTTAGAAATGCTGTGTGAAAGCCAAGGCAACAAAAGTCAAAATGTGCATGCGAGAATATGTGGCACACACAGTATATGTCACAATGTTTACCATCACTTCAAAACATGCACCCGCCCACAGTTCTTCACTAGCAGCATCCTGGAACTTCTCCAATTGGGATTTTGCTATATGAAGCAAAAGTCAATTAAAATCAGCCATTATTGTACAGATCATGAGATCCATAGTACGAGATCCCATACTCATCCCAGATGCTCATTAATAGCAGTGTGTTGTAAACAATCCAGGACAATTGCTTGGGGTTTGTAGACTTTTCTGATGGCTGTGTTTGCTCAGTTAACATATAACATTTTTAAATGGGTTGGATTAAAATTTTTAGCAAATATCAAATTCCCCAGAAACACAGTTCTGTTGCATTCTGGAACTGTTTCAAATGTAGGTCAGAGTCAGTAAGTATGCTTAGCTAATGAAAACAGAGGCAGGGGGAGAAAGATTTGGGGAAAGGGAAATTCTGTCTAGCCAGCTTGCTAGAGGAGCACCAGCTCGCCCACCTTCCTTCAGCAGAGCCTGCTGCTGGGTGAGGTGTGGTGACTCATCTCTGCATCACACCAATCCCACAGTTTCAGCTTGGAAAGTCACCACCTGCTGAAGCCTGGTGTGTTCCTTTGGGCTCCCTCAGTGTCTTGAGGAGCTCTTCCATGTAGTTAAGGAAACGTGATTTTCCAGGGAGGTAAACTGTGCAGTCCCTTGTCCAGAAGCTCATGTGACTGTACAAACCCAAAAACATGATTGTTGGTGAAGATTTACTGGCCTGATTCTGTGAAATCCACGCAAGAACGGCCTTGAGCTGAGATAATTTTTTGGGTAGGTGGAGGCTACCAGTCCTTCAGATAGAGCCAAACACCAACATCCATCTCCCAGCTCCCAGGTAAGGCCTAGCCAGAATTACAGGTGAACCTGACCCTTCAGTCCTGCTCAGAAACAAAACACTGGCAGGGCTTTTTTGGTCAAATAAAACAGCAGCTCAATATGAAACAAACATCTTTGTTTTGGAAAAAGATGGCCTCACCCCTGTACACACACACACAAATGCACACACTAATTTTTAGGGCTGATTTATAAACAAAAAATCTGTAATTAGCACAATTTTGTTTGCAATTAGCAGGGATAAGTTGTTTGCTTTAGTGCCAGTATCAGTAGCAATGGAAATGCACTTGCTCTTTTGTTTTCAACTCTTTCACTACCTCTTTATGTTTAGTTTCAAGGTGAGATCAGTATCTGGAAACATGATGTAATTTATGCTGTTATCATTTTATGAACTTCAGCAAATCTACTCCTGATAATGTATTATAATTATACTGGTAATCAAAACTGGATTTAAAAATGTAGGAAGCCTGGTGCCAACTGCCACTGTGTGTCTGACCAGATCAGAAAGGGAAAACAACAGCTACTGGCATTGATTGTCAGGGGAGCTTCAACTCAGATCTGCAGACAGATATGGACTGCAAAAATTAAATGGCTGCTCATTTCATACATATATCTAATTTCTGTGGATTTTGACAGTGGCATCCTAATCTCTGTCATGCTTTTTCCCATTTTCTTCTCAGTTTTCCTTTAAGAGAAGCTTCCCTACTCTAAAGCCAAATGCAATGTTCCCTGCTGTGATGGATTCCTTCTTTTTCCTTCCTAATTGGAGCCATTTCATCAGATCGAATTTTGACAAAGATAGTAATTGTCATCCAATTTTAAGGCAATGACAAGATCAATATGAATTCTCAGATGACAAGTATTATTACTGGGTGAGCACAAAGAAACAAAGAAAATGAAAAATCCATGTTCTGGGGATCAAAACAGTTAGAGGCACATGCTTGCCTTGATCCACGTGTATGTGAATCCTGTTACAACAATAGAGGCTGTGCCTGTGGATGGATGGGGTAGAACAGATGGCCTTTGCCAGGCAAATAGTGCAGGAAAACGAGCACCCAGTGCTTTAGTACATTGCAGTTTGGGTAATGTGGGACTCAATTAACTTGCCACCAAACAGGCTTACAGGGAAAATTACCCACAGCCCCATCTCAGAGAATTCTGCTCCTCCTTAACATTTTGTGCTCCTTCTGTGCTCCTTGTGCTCCCAAATGGCAGGAGTAAATACCCAAGAAAACCCTGCTTCTTTAAGGTAAATATATTCAAACTGTATTTATGTAGGCAGAAGTACTTGATTATTTTTATAACATTGTTTAAATGAGATGATCTGATTAGTTAATGGCCCAAAGAGTTCAGGCAGAGTTCAGATAGGGATCTAAAATGTGCAGCAGCATCTCCAGAGGTTTTCCACACCATGGTGGTTTTGGGAGGGATTCTGCCATGTATGCATAACTTGCCAGATACTGTCATGTTGTTTTAGCAGGTTCACCCTGCAACAAGACATTTCTTCAAGGCATTTGACCCTCAGAGTTCAGCTCCTGTTCTGTGTTTGCTACTCAGAGTGCAGCCAGGTTTCCACTGCAGGGCTGCTCTGCACACGCCTGCCTGGCTGTTAAACCAGACCTCCTGCTCTCCCTCCCCCAAAGTGTTAAATCCAAGGAATTTGAACCCGCCTGGGTTGTTTTGGGGTTTTTTTTTTTTCGTTTTCATTATTTATATTCAAAATACATTTTAACTGAGGAAAGGCAAAATAACCCATGGTTGTCGTGCTAATTGGCAGCTGCTATGGGTAACAACCGTGACAAGTTTCAGCTCTGTCCACTCCAACCCAGCCAAGTCATTAAGGGTTTCCAGGCAGAGAACTGGGTTATGAAACCCAATATTCATTCATTGGTGGCTGTGCTGCTATCCCTGCATTGCTAAGCACGTTCTCAGCCACCCAAATGCAGGTTCAGTAGGATTATGATCCGTGGAGGAAGGCCTCAGCCAAGCACTGAAAAGATGTTTGTTAGCCTCCAAAATATAAATAAAATATTTACAAAGAGAATAATTGACTTTTGATGTTTACTTCAGGCTATGGTTAAGCAGGCAGTGTCTGTACTAAGCAATGCAGTGACCACCTGCCACAAATGCTGTGATATTTGACAGATCCCTTTCTGCCAAGAACTATAATTCCTATTTAAATCTAAATAGAGGAGCCATGAATGCAGATTTCTCATCACAAAGACACTGATGTTAATCCCCAGTACAGAAAAATAAGAAAAGCCAGAATGTTTTATTGGATTTTATATGGAAGATAATTAAACAGTATTTCTTCTTTACTTGGTATACAGCATCCCATCAACCTTCCTGCTGAAATTTGTTTATAAAGAAAGCCAGAAAGTTTTATTACATTTTTATGTAAAAGAAAATTAGCATTTTGTGTATTTGAACTTACATTAGAATAACAAAAAGTGGGTAAACAAAAAATGACCAAAGAATGATGAAAATAAACAGAAAAAAAAACATAAGGAAAGCACAACACTATTCTCATACACACAATTTCATATTCTAAGCATGCAAACCAAATAAATGTTTGTGTGCATATGTATGTATTGTATATATTCATGTACCAAGCAGTTCTGAAAACCTAAGCTGATGAAAGTTAGGAAATGCTGGAATTAGATGTGCTTGCACACCCCTACTTTGGCCTTTTTGATTGTGTACACAGAACGTATGCTGGGGATTTTTTTTCCACACACACACCCCACAGAAAATGGTGCAGTGTAGGCAGAAAATTGGCTGTGAGAATGATGTAATCTCTGAGAGAGCTGCTTTGCAGGAGCCTGTTTCTTCTCTGCCCACAAGCCAGTTTGGTATTTTGGATGTACCCAAGGAAGTTCTCGTAGCATGTTCCCCAGCAGGTGGGTGCTGCCAATCTGAGGCTGTGCAAAATGTGTCTGAGGGTGCATTTAAAGAGAGATTATTAATAGAGGGGAGGGGGGCAGGGGGAGCTGTATCCAAGGCTGCATCCTTGGCATTTAAAAATGTTTCACTTCAGCCTGTGCTGCCATTTACTGCATTATGTGATGCATGTGGATTTTCCAAACAAAAGATGTTTATGAGGAGAGTATATTTTAGGATCCCTTTCATGACTGCACAGACCCCTCTCCAAGCAGATGGCCTGACAGTTGCAAGGAAACTATTCATAAGCCAGAAGTAGCATTTAAAATTCTTTTTTTTTTTTTTAAAAAAAGACAGTTTGTTCTCCTTGTACATTTTAAGCAGGTACTAATTCTGTCTGTGGCAGCACCTTCCCCAACCCAGCAGCACCCAAACCTGCACCCTCCTGGCTGCTCCCATGGACAGGAGACCACTGAAACTCCAATTCCACTCACTGCTAACTTGGAGTGATACTGGAGATACAACAGTTTCCCTTGTGTAAAATAGTGGATCCCAAAATAGACACGATCTACAGAGAAAATGTTTGCTTGGTGTCTGTGAGTGTGTAGAAACAATTTTCCAAGATGTGACTATATTTAATTTCATTTTCATTCTCAGCCTTGACTGTTACCTAGAGGTTGTTAACAGTGTTTGGGGAGAAAAACCAGCTGAGAACAAAGTAACTAAACCTGAGCCACTTCAGCCCTCCTAAGTTCATGGATTCATGGAGAAATGTGGAAGCAATGGCTTCACACAGCTGCATTTGCTGACCCTTTTAATTGCCTGCCACAGAACCTCCTGCTTGAAGGAAAGGAGTGCTTCCATATCATGCACATGATAAATAAATAATGCCATCCCTCTGGAGGCAAGAATTCCATCTCTAGCACAAGGACAGGAACTAAGTGTCCTTCCAGTTTGGGGAGATGGTTTGTTTTTGCTTTTCCTTCACCTCAGGAACTGAGGCGTATTATTTGTCACATCAAACACATTTAGAAGTATTTCTGAAAAATTTGCCTAATATCCTGCAGCAATGAGTTGCAGGGTTGATTATACACTGCACGAATGTTTTCAGCATTTTTCCTTCACCTTTCCATGCATATTTGTGCTTCAGAGAAAACAGAATAAATAGCCCCTTCTCTCTGCTTCTGTTATATCATCTTTTACTCCTGTGTTTTGTAAACGAAACAATGCTAGTCTTTTTAATCACTTTTTAGATGGAAGCCTCTTTCCTCATGTGTTTAATCATTTTTGCTGCACTTTTTTTGCTGCAGAAGCACATACATGTGGGCATATACACCCTGGAGCAATCAAAAGGTCTGCTAAGAACAGGTTCTGAGGCTTCACAGAGGTTTGCTCTTTGCTCCCAAAACAATTCCTGTTCATCCAATTCTAAATTTCCTTTCAGAAGGAGGGTGCCCCTGCGCAGGGGCTGAGCTGTGTGTGCAGATGTGCAGGTTTAAAAGGCAGCAGCAGCACAGGGAGGCTGGGGAGGCTGCAGGGCTGGGTGAGCAGCAGGACAGCCCAGACTTGCTGCAGGAACGAAGCCAGAGACTGCCCCAGGGTAGGAAATGGTTTGTGCTGTGTGAGGATGAGCCTTCCAAAGGCACACCCTTCACACAGAAGGTTTGGGGGTGGTGTTGTTCCATCTTGCTGAGGCTCTCCTCCACTCCAGGCTGCCTTTGTCCCTCTCACCCTGGCCAGCTCTGAGAGCAGGGGTGGGAGGGCAGGCCTGGTGCTGCTGCTCTGCTCAGCCCGAAAGAGAACGGGAAGGAGGAGGAAGAACCTGCTGAAGGTGATGCCTGGAGAGGCTGCCTGGAGCAGAGGCTGACAGAGTTAAAGAATAAAGTGGGGATTTATTAAAAGGCCTTCACAGGACACACCTTGGGAACACAAAAGCCCAGCCAGGGCTGCACCCAAGATGGCCCTGGGTCATGAGTTTTCACACTTTTATAAGTTTTGGTCCGTTTCCATATTGGGTTAATTGCCCAATTCCAGCTGTAGGTTTTGCAGTCTCATCCTCCCAGTTTGCTCTCCTCAGTTCTCTGTTGTTTGCACTTTTTGGGCTGAAGCTGCAGAGGGGTCCTTGGTTCTGGGGCTGGAGAAGGATTGTTCTGTGTGCCTGAGCTGTGAGGAGAGCTGCTGACACTTTATATGGAGTTCAGAGTCACACACCAGTGCAGGACAGAGTCTGGAAAACATGGAAGCTGAAACTGCAGGCATCAAAGTGTCCAGGAGAAACATGTTCTCCAGCTGGGACCAGGGTCCTCATGGAGGTGCAATCAAGGCACTTCTCTTTTGGCAGCCTTTTGTTCCCTGCCCTGCAGAAGCTTTTTGCTTGTTCCTTTCTGGATCCAGAATCTCTGTGCATTGTAAAGGCCAGAACCTTTCCTGGGGGAAGGCAGCCCACACTTCATCAGGGGAGTGGAGTGGCTCTACATAGGTTAGCTGAAGACCAAGGCCAAATATGTTTTGCACAGGATTCCCCTGGTCTAATTTTAGCCCTGCTACTTTACTTTCATTCTTAAAACCAAGCTGAATATATCTTGTCCTTGGAAAGGTCTTTGCTAATCCTGTTTGTAGTTTTAAATGCTATGTAAACATTTTCATTGTGGATTAATGTGCTGTTTCAAAGCAGTGGAGATTTTAAGATTGCCATTAATTCAGAGGAAGACACTTCTGTTACTATGATGGTTCTTTTGGAAACTTAATTTCATTCAATGCCCTTTTGAAGGCTTTGCACTAGAGTGTTAAATGAATGCTATCAAAGGCCATATTAAAGAGGATTGTATATAGTTGACCAGGGTTCATGCTAGGGCCTAGTTTTAGACAGTATCTTACATTGAAAATATGGTTCTTCAATTATACCTTCTATTGCAGAAATGAAATTACCTTGAATGCTTGGGTGTAGTAGGCTTATTTCTTAGAATACAATAGAAAATGGTCAAATTCTTCCTCACAGTAAAACATATCTGATTAAAAAATGAAAGAGAGAGAAAAATGTGAAAAGCAAAATCAGTCATAAGAACCCTGGGATCAGTGAAAAGACAGCTTGGACAAAGGCTCTCCATTTGAGTAGCCCAAATAATCCCAGGATTGTCTGAATGCTTCAAGTGGAAGTGTCTAAAGTGCCTAATGTTCTGCCAGCTGATTCAGGATGCTGCAAAGGAGGATCAGAGGGCCAAAGTGAATATGCAGAAGCTTTTAAATACATTCCCACTATTCACAGTAATCAAAGTAACTTGCAAATTCATCTTCTTAGCAAAACTTAACATCTTTGAGATCACAATCGTAAAAAATAATTGATACAATTAGAGGTATGAAGCTACATTTTGTGTAACTGCAGCTATTCACATTTATTACATTTCTAAGTGTTTTCTTGTCTGCTTTCCCATCTCTTAATGCACATCTGATTTATTTGGAGAATATAGTGATTGCAGTCCTTCCCTGGTTTATTTATTTTTTTTTCTGCAGTGTTTAAGGTGTGTTTTTCACCGTGCAGAGGGTCCAGCCCTGCAGGGACACAGCAGGCCCTGGCCAGGCTGCTCTGGCAGGCAGTGCTGGCACCTTGGGCTTGGCATTGGCTGGACTGAGAGACTGCTGCTGCTGCAAACACACAGAGCCTGCAGTGGAGCCCCCAAACAGCCTGCCTGCCTAATTCCAGGATTACAGCGCTTAAGGACAGGTAAGGATGATGAGCAAGTGGAAAGGATCTTATGTCCTTACATCCACAGGGAGTTCTGTGCCTCTGTCCTGTTGGCATTAGTCATGTAAGCCTCTCATTCATCCACCTTGGGAAGAGTGATTTGCTCAGCCTTTGGTGTTTTGCTCAGGTTTTGATGTGCTAGCTGAGAGAACTCCGTGATTGCTTGTGTGTATGGGAATTAATTATGAATTTAGGCTGTATAAAGCAATCCTGTGGACTCCTGCTTCATTAGTAATCTGATCTGCTAGCCACTGCACTGCTGAGTGCCTCAATTCACACTGCAGAGACCATCGCTGGAAGGAGCGGGCGTTTCTCTGGAATTTGGGATGTTTCACCAATCGTGTGCAATTTGGGTGGAATTTGGGATGTTTCACCAACTCTCTGCATTAAATTCTTACCATCCTCCTCTTATGAGGAGGGCAGCTAATGGAGAGAGGCCAGAGCAGAGGATAATTGCTGTTCTCCCCACTGAAAAGTTGTCCTACGAAAAAGATTCCATTGATTTTCTTTCCCAGAGAAAGCAAGTTAGAGTGCAGGGGTCTGGCTGGCTGGGCATGGAGCACCTTGGGGCTCTCATGCTCCTGATGGCTTCAGAGACAGAGTAAGATGTCCCAAGAGCTACAGCTGAACAGCAGAGCCCAAGAGTGAAGTGCTTATTTTCTTCTCTTAACCAGTCTCTTCTTATTTGTAAACTAATTAAAATTATTCTTAGGCAATTTGATACCCTGAGCCACCACCAGCAGGAATATTACTGTTTGGTAAAAAGGAATCATTTTTGTTTTCCATAAGAGACCTGGACAGGACAAAGAAACATTTCTATATTGTATGCATTGGCAAGAAGGATTAGACAGGCTGTAATCTTGGTCAGTCTGACTTCTACAATTATGGAAAATTACAAAGATTGATGTTAGTTGCAATTTATCTTATTCACAAACTGGTACAGGATGAATCTTCTCTTTTGAAATACATATTTCACTAAAACGAGAATACATATGAAGAGATTTTTTTTCTTTCTTTTCCCCATCAGATTGATAATAGTCTGTGTAGGAAAGAGCTGAAAAACACAAAAAGAAAAAGTTGGAGCTATTTGAATTGTCATGGCAATATCCTGGATTTTTCAAGAAGTTTGGTTCTGTTTAGCTAGTCACTTTAATTTTCCTTCACTAACTTGTCTCCATTCTCTGCCACAATGATAATTCTTTATATGACTGTCAGCCCTTTGCATTGTGACAGCTTAAATTAATGTTTTGATATTTCTCTCTTTGTAAGAATACAACAAAGAAGACAACTGCCAAGGATAGGACAGAAACTATATGAATGTAAAACAGACACTGCACACCAATAAAGCCAGAAGGAATAATTTTCATGTTATTGCCTTGTTAATAAGCTTTTGCAACAACTAATCCTGAAGTCTTCAGGTTCTTTGGTCTAGCAGGGCCCTTGTGCTTCATCTGGATTGTGGGGAACTTCTTTCAGGGGACCTTGGGTGTTTCTGGGAGTGCTCCAGCTCGTTTAGGCTGGGGAGGTTCAGCAGCTCAGGCAGGCTGTTCAGCCCCTGGTACTGCACTAACCACAGGTGTGAGCTTAGATGGGGAGACTTGTTTTGCCCTCATAATCATAAAACACTTCTGCACGGTGACAACCCTTTTGCAAACTAATGCATGTTCATCTCATTTTTACACGCCACCTCTCCAAGGTGTTAAGGACATCAATAAGAAGAATTCCGAAAGGAAGGTGAAGGAGGAGCTGGAAGGATTTGATTTGTCACTTACAAAAGAAATGATGAAAAGGAATTTGCTTTAAGATTTCGTGGAGGTTTACACCAATCCTTATCTAAGGTTCAAGGCCTTTAGCAGCATCATTCCTGCTCTTAATGTATGCTCCAAAAATCCCAACCCATCTGGCGTTGCCGTAAATGAAGCTTGACTTCAATGAGGATGGTGTTTTTCAATGTTCTTTAAAAAATCCTTTTAAAAAGATCTGAGATATCAGATGCGGTTTAATGTTTCAGTATAGCTGAGGATTTCATTATTGCCTTCTCTCATTTTTATCATTTTCCGTCTGTTTCTCCTCTCACACATTCCTTCAGGACCTGGCCTCACCTGAGAGATGAGGAATTTAAATGAAAGTAGAACAAAAAAAAATCAATTAATCCATTCTTTGTGGCAGAAGCCACCAGATGATGCTGTTACTCTTACAGCTTCTTAGCATGTGAGCAAGATTTCACTTTTTGAAGGAATGTTGCATTGTTATTAGCTTAGTTTTACAGTAATCCTCTGAGAGAAGCTACCAGCAGAGTGTGTTTTCTGCTTTATTCTCTGTAGGATGCAGTTCTTAGGACAAATTACGTTCCTTGGAGTTAAATGTGCAGTGCCATGCTGCAAAGTAGTGTGTTCCAGTAGGACGAGGATCTCTTGTGATGACTGCAGATACCACTGTTACAGGGTAAAAATAATAATTAAAATAGGAAAAAGTATAAAGAAAATGGGTTTCACTTAGGATTAAGTCCACATTACTTCCTGTTTTATCAACAGATCAGTGCCAAATCCCCAAATTCTGTCACTATAGAGAAAGAAGAGAGCTGTCTGAGATGGAACACACTGAAGAAGGAGAGGACACTCTTGTCACTGCGGATGTGCTGGGCCATGTCTGAGAGCCATCAGGAGAGCACTGTTTGCATCTCAAAACATCCCTTGACCTGTGCCTCTCCCTCTTAACAGAGAGCTGGTCCCAGAGAGCTTCAAAAAATAGATCAAAAGTGTGAGCTGTACTATTTATCTCAATGGACCACAAGTGCTGAAAGCTAGAGATGAAAAATTTAACATCAGATTTGTCAAATATTTCACTGCTGATGGGATCATTTCAGCAGAAATGACCAATGGCAGTGCTTATCCATCAAATTGAAGGTTTAATATAAAAAATAAATAACATGGGAGATAGGGCTTCTAGTGGATGATTCATTTAATGCATTTTAATTAAAAGACTTGATTGTTTAAATGCAAATGAAGCAAACTCAGAAATGCCAGTGCATTGCATCAGCGTGCTGGAAACCCCAGCGGCAGCCGAGGCTGGGTCTGCTCAGGTGTGGTGGTGGCAGAGGAGCACACGGGAAGGTGTCACTGTCTCTGCAGAAGGGATTGCCACCAGCTGCTCCTGACTCTGCTCCTACCAGCAGGAACAGCCCCACACAGGAGAGCTCCTGCCTCAACCAAGCCGTGCCTGGACACTGATCTCAAACTGGGCACTCGTGATGGAGGGCACGTGTCAACGTTCAAGCAGTGCCAGAGCTGAACTAGGTGAGATCAAACCAATCTAGAGACTGCCCTCTGTATAACTGAGATTATCTTTGCCCTGGGATTTCCAGGCTTGACCACCATTTCATGTAAAATGAGTTCTGTTTATGTTTTATAGATGTTACAGGAAAGAAGAGGCAGGCACACACAGAAACCAAGCGAGCCCGTTGCAGAGCTGAGGCACCCAGGCTTTGCTAAGCCAATTAAGCAATCAAATAAAGGCCACAACAGAAATGGACTCAACAGATCAGTGAAATCAAATGGTGAAAATTAATATACTAGGAAATTAAATCAGAATTATAAAGCTGCGGCTGAATTTGATTTGTTGGTCTTGGGCTGGGGATATTTAGAGGGAAGCTGTTTTCTTTGCAGTCTGAAGGATGCTTGTGTCCATCAGGTGTAAGGGTTGTGCTGGTTCTTCCCAAAAGAGACCCTCTAAAACAAAGGGTGATCCTGACCTGTTCCACTTAAGGAGGAGGTACAGCCACCACAGTGCTGTCAGCAGCTCTGCTTCATTCTTTTTTACCTTAAATCTCCCTTTTGTAACAAGTTACTAGCTTGCTGTTCTGATTTTCCTTTTCTAACACAGAAAATCTTTCCATAGAAGTGACACAGATGACAGCCATATCAAGCAGTAACAGCTTTGGGGGAAAAAAAATAATAAATCCAGAAGAATCTTCCTAATTATATGCAACATTTACAGAGTTTGGTGTTTACTTTTAGGGACCTGTATGTAGTGCTGTTTCTCCATTATAGAGTGCAAGTATGCAAGTGTGTCTTTGAGATAAGGCAGTATCATCCTGGTATAATGGAAAGGAAATGAAAAGAAAGAGTTCAAAATGCTTTATATTTTGGGATCTTCACTTGTGGTGTTGACAGCAGCTGCAACAATGATTCAGGTTGAAGACAACTTAGAATTCATGTTGAACATCTCCGTGGCATTAGCACAGCCAGTAACAAGTCTTTTACCTCTGCCCCCATGGATTGTGCAGCCAGGAGAAGGAAAAGCTTTATGTCCAGAAGCTGTCCATGCTGCCTGGGAATGAATGCACTTCTTTCCATCAAGATCCTCACTCCCTTCAGAATCCTGCTGCTGGTGATTAGGGGCAGACCTGGTGGATGATGTTGCCCATGGAAGCCTTGAGCCATGAGGTTACAGGAGAAGGGTTCACTGTCATGCAATGTCTGCCACTCCCATTGCAGGCTGCTTGTCAGAGGAGCAGAGATGGGGAGAGCAGGCTGTCCTAAAGCATTCTGGTTTCCCAGCTTAATGAAAAATATTGAGTGGACAGTGTAGTAAAATACATAAAAAATAAATTCTTTGTGAGTTCTTCTACAGCAGTTGCTTCCTCACCCTACCATGGGCAATGAATGCAGGTAAATCCCTATCCTGCCCCAGATTAAAAAACTTCTTGTTTTTCTCCCATCAGGCTAAATTTTGCTTATAATTAGAATTTTTCTAGGTTTGATTCAAACTGATTGCAAGGAATGTTTTTTTCTAAATGAGCAGATTTTCCTTTGAGCACGAGCTGGGCTGACCTTGGGTCCAGAGAACTGGGCTGCCCTTGGGCTGGAGCAGAGGGCTCCGTGAGGGCACGTGGAGCACCTCCTGCTTTCCCCAGGCCTTCATCAGCACGGGGTGATTGACCACTGGCCAGGGCTCACCATCCACCTTTCCCAGCAAAGCCACGCCAGGTGAGCTCCCTGCCCACGGCTGGGGGTTGGAGCCAGGGGATCTTTAAGGTCCCTTCCAACCTAAAGCATTCTGTGGAGCTGGAGCTGGAACTTTGGCAACAAGTGGGAGAGGAAAGGAGTTTTCTCAGCAGTTGGGTTGGACATCCCCAAGGACGCGTGAATCCCGAAATCCATCTGTGCCACAGCTCAGCTCAGAGCCTGCCAAGGGCTGCTGAGGGAACTTCTGTGAGCAAGTCTTCCCCAGCGTGAGAGGTGAGCTGCAGAGCCAGGCCTTCTGTTTGGGCAAAGCCCAACAACACCACTGAATTAAAGACATAATTGAGGTTTTGGCAAAATTGCAACACAGCTGCCCAAGGTCATCTCCAGTGAAAGTAGCCGAGGAGGTTTACACAGAAGATGTTAATTGGATTTTCGTTTTCTCTTTAGAAAGGTTTAGAGCTATCAGATCTCACCCCAGTACAAGCTGCATGAATATGTCCAATGATATTGTGAGCTGATTATTGTTCATTCTTAACGGCTTTCCATCTCCGTAACAACGGTATTAGCATTAATATTGTGCCCAGGGCTCTGAATATGGGTACTAATGGAACTCAATCAGCTCTTAAAGAACAAAGGATCTCTTTTCCATGGCACCCTGTGACTGTCAGAGGATTGGATTAGCAGCTTGTCAATCCTCCGGTTCGAGGCGCTTTTTTGATGCACTCTTGAATGCTTGGATAGTACGTGGAATTACATTATCTGAAAAATTAATACCAAACATTAAACGAAAGCTATGTGCTATTCCCTCCTGACCTGATTATTCTAGATTATTTAACTAAGTAGCCAGCATACCCCCTAATTTAAGTGCTGAATTTCTACCACACAAAACGTTATCTTTCCTCATAAAAGAAGCCCGCGAAAAGAGCAAGCTCAATTGCCAATTACGCTTCTTCCATGAAATCTCTTCTATCCCCTTCAGGATAGGTTTGGGTAAAAATATAATTGCAGTGGATAAGGAAGCTTAAGAAAAGATGTAAGTGAAAAATGTTATGTGTTGGCATCTGATTGATCCATTTGAAGGAAAGAGAAGGAGAATTTGATGAGCTGGTAGGAGCTCATAGTTTGTTTCGAAGGAATCCAGCATTTTTTTAACCTGTACAGGGTGCTGAGCTATAATTAAGAACGGCAAGTCAGAGAAAAATCTATTTAAACTCCTGACAGCTTTTCTGCATTAGCATTTTTGACATCTACATTCACTCTGGCAAATCACTAATGTGATTTTTTTTTTCAAAATTATATTTTTATTAGCTTTCTGCATATAATAACAAAGTAAAAATGATGTTGCAGCCTGGACAGGTCTTTAACTCAAAAGCTCAGCACTTACATTTTGCTTAATTACCTGCCTGATTATTGTTTTATTTTGAAAGAAGTTTTGTAAATATGTTTTCATCCGTAAAGCATCTTTAAAGAGAAAACAACTGTTTGATACTGTTAGTTGGTGAGAAGGATGGCAAACCCTGGATTGCAAACACTGTGATTAATTGATGTCAAGATACTCATCTCTGGAGATTTTTTATTATTAATAATAAGAAATAATAACAATAATTAATAAAAATAAATTTAGTATAAGTCATTATTATCACTACTACAATTATTATAAATATCTTAGCATTATTACTGTTTTTACCATTATTATTATTTTGGGTGAACTTTGAGTTATATAGGCCTTTCCCATTAATAATTATCCTAAGGCAAGGGAAGAATCATGGCTCAAGCCTGGTAACTTGTGTATAGGGACAATATTTTCAAACACATCAACAATCTTCCTCAAAGTGTGAAGAATTTGTGATAACATTTAAGTCAGATGCACTGTGAATGTGTTGGGTTTAATTTGATAGCAAAGAAATACCATCATTAATTAGAATGCTTTCAGATTAGTGTTTGTCTTGCATAATTCAACATTTGCCAAAGTTCAGGAAAGATATGCACTAAATAGAAATTATTACTTTGATAATGCCGCTACATTTCCTCTCCTTATTTTTAATATGGCTTTTTAATTTGGGTAATGAGTATATATCACTAATCATTTTGAAAGCCTATTACCAACACCAACCAATTCGTCAACTTGAGTTAATAATTCACTTTATTAGAAAAATTGGAACCGGACACAGCTGTGGAGGACTGAAGGAAATAAATAATAATTTTTAAAAAGCCTCCTTAGCAGATAACCTGTTTTCCTACATGCATAAAATGCCCCTTGTTCTGTCAGGACTTGTTTTCCCACTGCTGGAAGTCCATTGGTAGCCATTAAGCTCCTGCTCGAGACACATTCTACTGCAGGGCATTTGGAAATTAAATGCTCAAGGAATTAGGAGAAGATGGTCTTCTCCCATACTTAATTTTCCCATGTATTATTAGTAGCTGCCTCTGCACTGCTAATGCCCTTCTCCCACTGTGTAGGCATGAGCTGGCAAGGTCATTTATTTTTCAGCGTGTTTACTGGAAAAATGCAGTTGCATCTGAATGATTGTTTTGGGAAAAATAAAAATCTTGGGATGAGTCATAAGTGAAGAAAAAAAGGTCATTTGAGAAGATTTCAATAAGGGAAGAAATTGATAAAGAATATGGAAATGCATTCTAATTAGAATGAAAAGTTTGAAGACTGCACCCTGTAGTGAAATTAGTGTCTGCAGCAGACAATGCTCCTCATTAACAAATCGGGACCTCACTTTTATTACACTTAAACCAAGATTCTTCACTGTGTCCTGCCACTTAAAAACATGCATCAGTGACCACAACACTCACCCGTGGTTACCCTTAACCCTCTGCATTCGTGAGCAGAGAGGAACTCTGAAAGAAGCCCCAGTCCAGTGAGGGATGCTACAGAGATGGAGTGTACTGTGCTCAAACTGAGTCTTCCTTTGAATGGTGGAAGAATAATAAGGACCCTGCCTACTGAATCATGCTAAACTGCAGCATTTATTTATTTTTAGTGCAGTTTTATCTGGTGACAATGCAGTCATCATAGCCTTTTGTTGTTAAGGTGTGTGTATATTTCTATTTGAAAACCTTAGGATAAGAAAGGCATGAACAGTAAGGCTTTGAAAATGAACCCCATCCAAGCAGTCACAACTCCAGTTCCCCCAAGTTCTGACATTTTTCATTACTCTGGGTCGCTCTATGGGAAGGAGAGGAAGCAAAAAAAAAAGAAATGAGCAAACACCCGGAGAAATTTAAATTAGAAGCCTTGTCTTTAATAAGATCTTGCTGTGACATTAATCCCTGTCTGCAGCTGAGGTATTGTTTGCCTTTGTTGGAGCCCTGGTCCTGCTCAGCTCCTGCCTCCCGAGCTCCCCCAGCCCTGGCTGGGAGTCAGCCCCAGCCCCGAGCAGAGCTCTCCCCAAAACTGCCCCCAGCCCAGGTGAGCTCAGCCAAATACAGAGCAAACCCCAGGTGCTCCAGGCAGTGAAACATCTCAGATTTCCCACTGGAATATTCCACCAAAACCCAGCTGTTTGTACACTAGGGGTTTTAACAGGTTTCCTATTTTCTGATGAAAACGAATTTCCCTGAAATGTGGTGAGTGGTGGTTTATTGCTGCTTTCAGCCCACATGCTTAGAAAGCAGGAGCTGCATCTCCACAGCTGAACCAGCCCCATCTGTCCCATGGCTGCCCGTGCCCACAGCTCAGCCACCCATCCTTGCCAGCACCAGGGCTGGCTACCTGTGCCAGCCCTGCTGTGCCAGGAACTCACCTGAGCCTCCCCAGCAGCTCCTCGTGCCACTCCAGCCACAGCAGCAGTGCTGGGTACCCAGGCTGATCCTTAGGGACACCTGAGAACCCTTCCAGGACCTGGAGGGGCTACAGACAGCTGGAGAGGGACCTTTTACAAGGAGATGGAGTGACAGGACAACGGGGTCATACAAGGGGTAACCCTCCTTAAAGTTTAATTAAAAGATTTAGTATCTAATCTAAATCTGGGGGTTTAGATTAGATGTTAGGCAGAATTCTTCCCTGTGAGGGTGGAGAGGCTCTGGCACAGGTTGCCCAGAGAAGCTGTGGATGCCCAGCCCCTGGAAGTGTCCAAGGCCAGGCTGGATGAAGCTTTGAACAACCTGGTTGAGTTGAAGTGTCCCCACCCATGGCAGGGGCTTGGAAGGAGGTGGTCTGTAAGGTGATCCAAAGCATCTTTGGGCTCTGTGATTCAGCAGGGATGAATTCCCCAAAGCACCAGTGTCTCAGCAGCTGGCAGCAGCACGTCTGGGACAGAGACAAAGCCTGACTAGCATAGCAAGAGGAGGCTACTTTTATTTACTTCTGTAGTCTTGTGAAAGAAAAGGGGGGCAGGGTGTAGATAAAGGTAATAAACACCTCCAAGCTCTGGCAGGCTTTGAAATGATTCTGCTGTTTATGGTTTCTCCTGGCTACAAGTAATTCTGTGTCTGTTAAATGGCCAGCAGTGCCTTCACACAGACAGGGCTGAGAGCACACAGGGGCAGGGGCAGCAGATGACAAAGGGGAGCACACAGGTACAAGGCAGGCATCCCTCTGCAATTGGCCTGACTCCTCTGCTGCTTTATGGGCCTTGTTCTCCTCTCCTCTCCCTGCTCAAACACTTGTATTCCATTGGTGTCAGTGCAGCAGCTCCAGGGAGCCCTCCTGGGAATGTGGGCAGCTCAGACCCTGCAGACATGAAGAGCCAGGCTTTTCCTGCCTGGCTGCTCACACTCACACACAAACACACCCCCTACACCCCCCAGCCTCACAGCTCTCTGGATTATTCTCCACTGCCCAACTGTTCTTGCTGTGTGGTGCCATGAAGCCATTTGGGTAAATGAGTGTTAAAAACACGATTTTTTGTTACCTGCTCTGTCAAGAGTTCACCTGGCTGAGGTGATCTTTGGGATCCCTGCTGCCCCAGGCTGGCAGAGCACAGCTGGGCAGGGGCCTGTGCCATGGGAGCAGAGCTGGAGGGGGGATGCTGCAGAGCTGCAGCTAATTACAGTCAAAAATCATAACTTTAGACAACTCTAATGTTTGCAGCTGGAAAGACTTAAAAGCTATTTGCCTCTAATCTCCCTCTGACAATCAATGAATTGAACAGTAAATGTTATTAGACTAATTTACTGTTCATCAAGAGTAAGAAATGAATAGAATAATTTACTATTCATACATCCAACTGTGTGACATGTGTACAGATCAGTTTGAAAGAAAAAGCAACATTAGGGTTCCAGTTCTCCTCCCATACCTTTTTTTTTAATTCTAATTTATCTCCATTCTCATCCTAAAGCTGCTCTGGCTTTGCCCCAGTGGCAGAATGACCACATCTGTTTGGATGCACATCTGCCTTGGTACACAGAGCACTTTGCTTCTTGCCCAACCATCTCAGTGTTTTCCACTGAGGAAAGCAGCCAAAAACTGCACAGCTCAAAGGAAAGCCCCTGCTAATTCTCACTATTCCCTGTGAGAGGCATTTACCTCCAGTTTTCAGGTACCTCCCATGAGGATGTTACAGTTGTGCTGCATCTTGAGCACCTCATCTTTCTGCTGTGGCTACCCTGGTTATTTGGGAGTTTGGAGCATACAAGGAGTAAATTGGATTATTTTTCTTTCTAGGACAAAACAGGGATGGTGAAAGGCTGGAAAACCTGAATACTCTTAGAGAGTTTGGCAATATTCATATGTGGAAAAAATCCAACCCAACAGGTCTGCAGCCTCTCTAGTCAAATAGTCTATTTTAGATATTAAAGCCAGAATATGACATCACTTTCTGGATGCCACAGACCTGAGCACAAGGAAAGCACACTGAAAACTGTGATCTAGAATGGCTGGGACTGAGGTTCTCAATGGGGGTGGTGTTACCTCCTGACGTGGATGCCCTTCCAACCCCCTGTGATTGTTTCTGGAGTCAAAACTCTGGGATTCCTGGTGATGGTAAGAGGTGTGGCAGCCCTGGTGACTTCTCCTTCGAACCCAGCACAAGACTGATGCCCTTCCTATTGGTTCTCCATGGCTAAATTCATTTTTTCTGCAAGTTGCACCAAACAGGAGCTGCTTTCTAGTTCAGAGGAAATAGCTGGTAAGTGCACACAGACAACTTCTCACTTCAGCTGTATAGTTTTTCCATCACCCCAAGAGATGCCACAGTTCTTGTTTTGATAAACAAATGCCACCTACCATCTGCCATCTCCCATTGCCTCTGTCAGGAAGTGAGGGTTGGAGAATTCTTCCAGCTGGAAGAGTCTCAGCTGTCTCTGCACTTCAGCACTACCCCTTGGTGTCATTTTAAAGGTCTGTCCACAAGCTCTGAAGTGCTGGTGTTGAAAAGAAAATCTGACAAAACCAAAGATTCAACCTTGAAGATTTAGGAATGCTTTTGCTTTTAAAACTATTTACAAAACCAACAACAAAGCAGAAGGTACAGTTTTATCTTTTCTTCCTGTTTCTGAGCATATTTATTCTCAGGACCTGACAGACTTGTTTTTGTCCTAGTCACACCCCAGTAAAAGAGATCCCACCAGCCAAATGCCTCCTCAAGTCTCCCCAGAACCTCCTCCCTCAGAATATCTCCTCTCACACATGTGAAATGTGGGAAGGCCTCAGCAAGGTTCCCCAGCATGAAAACTTCCCTCCCAAGGTGTCAGCCACGACAAAGAGCCCAGAGGCAGTGATGCTCCAGTGCAACCTGTCTGTCTGTCTGTCTGTCTGTCTGTCCAGGGGCTCCCCACTCCCCACAAGGGCTCTGCAGTGGAGGGGGTGAGATACTGATGGTACCACAGCTCCCATCCCCAAGAGACAAGCAGAGGGGGATGGATGCAGTGCTTCCTCTGGAACATGCTGCAGAGGTTTTGGGGTCACCTAGGGCCATGGATCCTGCAGGACTGTCCCCTCAGCTGCCCCCATGGGGACTGCAGCCAGGTGAGAGCAGTTTGGGTTGGGGCAGCACAGTCATTATGGCAGAGCCAGCACTGTTCCAGCACCAAGCTGTGCCAAAGGCTGCCTGTGCTCCTGCAAACAGCTCTTGAGGAGCACAGGGGTTATCATTAACTTGTGCTGGATATGGGGAAGGCACCTGAGGAGAGGTGCTGCTGCCTGTGGGAGCACAGCCCCTGCCCTGCAAGGCAGGAGAGAGCTGGGCTGTGCAGGGCAGAGCTGATGCTGGCTGAGCTGCAGCCAGCTCTGATGTCTGTGCTAGGCAATGTTTAAAAAATAGAATCAACACATCAAATGTTCTGTCATGTAAGTTTTCCGTGTCAAGGAAAATAGCCCAAGGCCCTGCTTCCCACATTTGCTGCTACAACAGCCAGACAACCTGGCCTCTGAATTTATTCTGGTCTTTAATCAGGCAAAATCCCTGTGATCTCTGAGGTTGGGCTTCAGGGCTCTGGAAATAGATTATGCAGTTTCCTCAAAGGAAGGCACTTACCCACTGTTCCTGAGGTCTGTGGTCACTGTGAGAGTCACACACGTTGTGCAGAGCCTGCTGAAAACGTGGGGATGTTCTCATCTGTCCCAGTCTGTCTGTGCAGTAAACATCCAGCGTGGCTGCTCCAGAGCAGTTTCTCGTGTCCTGTTCTCTCTGTAAACACATGAGCAGCTGCTCTCCAGCACCCAGATCACTCTGAGTGCTGCTTTCATCCTCACCTAGGTTCTCTGTTAATTTTTTCCATGCTCCTTGTGCTGTGGTTTACCTTTCCCCCGACTGTGTTGGCCTAAGAACAGATCTGGTCCTCCACAGCTCAGGCACAGCAAGGCTGCACAGGCTGCCAGGTCACTGCTACTCTTCATTGGTTTTGTTCCCCAGTTTAGGGCACAAATAAAATTTCAGTTGGCCAGAGTGGGATTTTCCCTCCATGCACTTACTGTGCTTGCCTTTCCACTGTAATTAACTACTTCACAGGTTTTTCAGGATATTGTGAGATGCAAGTTTTGCCTTTAGGAAAGAACAGCAACCTAAAGTGTGTTCAGCTGATGGAGACTCTGCCCCTGCCAGCTCCAGGTGGAGCAGGACCATCATGGTGCTCATCAAAGTCTCCATTTTGGATTCTGAGGACTCTCAGTAATTCAGAGCTCTAAAGTGAACACACTTTGAGGAGAGGAAGGTTATAAAACCAGACATGAGCCAGGGTTCAAGAGCAGACTAAGCCTAAGCAGCCTTCCAGGCCAACATGCAATTTCTCTGGCAGGCAATATGGTTTTCTTGTATATGTATTAAACCTCAGTAGTCAGTAGTGCTTTGTGCTGCCACTACCCCTCTCTCCCGTGGTGCAGCCCTGGTTGCTCTCACTGAGTGTGCTATTTCTGAACTAAAGCATAAGGTTTATCATCCCTGCTGTTCTACCCTGCGAGCAGGAGTTTAAAAAAGGTCGACTACTGTGTTCAGGCAACATCAAATTACTGTAAAACAAGTGAGAAACTGCAGCAATATATGGGAAATCTCAGCAATTCAGCTCTCTCTCAGGCTTTGGTTATAAATGGGTCGCAAACTGTTGCATTCCTTACAGAAACACGAGCCATCAGCTCAGACATCCCTCCCAAACTGGTGAACAGTGTGGGCTTGCAAATGAAAACATTTTGCACCTGGACATGCCCTGGTGCACCTGGCATGCTTTGTGTGAGCTATCTAATGAAGAGTTTAGTGTTAAAGACCAGTTTCAGGCTGTTTTGGCTGTGTTTGATAAAAACGATGAGAGATGATGTGCACAGCTCCTCAGAGGATGTGTCACACACAGCTCTGGGCTGGGCGTGCCAGAAGAGCTGGGCTCTTCCTCATCAGTCTCTTTAGTCTCCCAAAAATGGGTGGGAGTTCCTCAGAACCCGACTGTGGGAACCCAGGACATCTCTCTTGCTGCTTTGGATGGGCTGAGCCCCGGGCAGGGGGCTCAGAGAACTTGGCATGAAGCCCAAGACCCTTTTGCCTTCAATCTTGAGCCATGGAAAAAATTACCAACTTTATGTGAAGAGTTACAAACCAGGGAAAGTAGAATAGAATGAGTAGCTTATCACTGAGTAGAAAAATAGAATGTTAAGATTTTTATGCTAAGGGCACAGGGGGGTCAAGATGGAGCAATCTGGGCCTGTATTGTCCTTCCTCCTTCCTTCTTTGTGGCCTCCATCTTCTTGGGGATGGTGGCACTTTGGGATTGGTTTAGTGTAGAAACTTGAAGCAATGAATAGACTCCACAAGAATATATAGACTCCACAACTATTTATTAACTATTTATTATATATTATTTATTATAACTATTAATAACTATTTATTCTCCATGAAGAATAAATAGACTCCACAACTAAGTTTAGTTATGCAGTGGGTATGTATTGGAGCTCCGGCTCAAGTGAGATAGCTCTCAGAAGGACTTGTG
>WBNO01006766.1:413529-517194 GCA_013400575.1 Peucedramus taeniatus
CTGGGTATTCCGTGGTCTTAATGAGCTTGGAGACAGAGGGGTTTCTTTATCTGGGCTTTTTATATCTCTTGATCTCCTCTTGGTATTGTTTTCTATGCAAGAAACCTTAGAAATTTGCATTTTCCTATGCCCTTTGTACCATGGCAGGGGTTTCTTAAGTAAAAAGGTTAAACTTCAACCCAGAGTTCTACAGACTATACTTTAGGTGCTCAATTCATAATGTTATTTTAAGTAAACTCCAAAATCTCTATTTCAAACTGACTGTCTAACATAGGTGATGGGTATTGGGGAATAACTGTAAATAATGTCTGTGTAGTTTATAGTATAAAAAGACAACACAACCCTCAGGGTGGGCAGTGTGCCTTGAGCTGAGCTGCTGAGAGCATCTGGGCTGGGCAGGGAGAACATGTTATAGATAAGAGAAAATAAACAACCTTGGGAACCAAAGCCAAGGAGCTCTGACTCTTTCTTGGATCACCTGGCTGTGAAAAGGGACTCTTGGGAAAGCCCTACTCAGGGGAATCCCGAGACCCGACTGTCCCAAAACCATCCTGCACACCCTGCCTTGGCCTGCAGCAGCCCAGTGCCAGCCCTTCCTCTGCCACTGAGGACACCCTTGGCCCTCCCAAGCTGCCACTGAGCCACTCGTGGGTGCCTCTGCAGCCCAAACACCTTTCCTGTACCTGGCAGAACCTGCGTGCTCCTGGTGCACACCTGGAACCCACCGTGCCTCCCTGCCCGGCTGCGGGCTGCCTTAATTACTGCCGGTAATTACTGCCGGTAATTACTGCTCTGCTGGTCAGGGCAGGGCTGCAGCCCATGGGCTCTGTCCCTGCCGAGGGTCAGAGGGCCATGGGGAGCTGCATCCTTCGGCCAAGGCGGGCAGGAGGTGATGTGGCCGGGGAGCTGGGGTGGGATGAACTAAAGGGAATGGGTTTGTGACAGCAGGTGAGCTGGGGAAGGACAGCAGGGCTGGGAATGCACTGCTGACCTGAACCTTCACCTGGCACAGCCCCACAGCCTGTGGTGCCAGGAGAGCTGTCAGTCCCGACAATGTCCCGACAATGTCCCCTCAGCTGGTACCCACAGGTCAAAGCCACTGTCCCCTGCTCCCAGGCCGGTGGCCACGGGCTCAGCCCGGCCACAGCCCGGTGGCACACTGCAAAATCCCCCAACACTGACTAAGGAGCTCATTTCTTACCAATTGCTTGTCAAACAACATGTAATTAAGTGGCACAGAACTGTCTGCGATGCATCTTTAGGTCTTTAAGCCATTTTTTTGTTTCCCCTCTTTGTGGCATGCCTCTACAGCACTTCAAGGCTACTGCACAGTGCAGAGCAGCAGAGGAACAGAGTGATAATTGAACAATTAACAAGCGATGTCATAAAACAATGCACTTAAAATAAAATGCATAATTAAAATAAGTGAACCAAAAAAAAAAAAAAAGAGATGTTACAACATACAGACACAAATGTTGACAGTAAGTCTCATACAGGAACTGAAAAATGTAATAAAAAGAGAAAAAGATAGCACTACAGTGGTTAAATAAAATTGTGGCATAAACTAGCAAACATCTCGGTGATTTGCCAAAAAATATAATAATGTTGCAAAAGAATTATTCTCTGAAGTTAACAAGTTTGGACCATAAAGCAGTCCTTTGGTGGCTCCCTGTGTCATTACTTGCTACCAAGGCACTGCACTGATGGGCTCCGTGGGATCTCTGAATCCAGCGATAGATCAGTAAGCAGGAAAGCAGAGTTCCCACCAGATTTCCTGCCTGGAGAGTTGTTAGGATCCATGCTAGTTCTTTAAAGAGCAGAACTGTGTACAATACTGCACTCAGAAAGACTCCATTAGGAATATAATCTTCTGCTACAAATGAGATGTTTGGGGAAAAGAAAACCACGAGAAAGCCAAAAGGAAAAAAACAAAAACCAAAAAAACCAACAACAAACAAGCCTGCTTGACTGGAGTTCATTGTAATTGCAGTTTAAAATGCAATTTTTAGGAGCTTTGCACGCTGCCTGTATCTCTGCTCTGGGGAAGGGCCAGAGAGGGGTCCCCTCCTCCTCCTCCAGGCCAGGCTCCAGCCTGCCCAGCCTGGGTTCACCCCACTGCCATAGGGCACCCAGCATGAGCTGGAGGGTGCCAGGAGGTGCCCACACCTGCACCATGTTCATTCACAGCCTGTAGAGTCCCTTGCTCCAGTTTCTCTGCTTTCTTTCAGCACGTTTGTTTTTTTTTTAAAACGCAAGACACTAGAAAAGATTTTAAAGCGTGAGGCAGACGTGCTTTCCAAGAATAATTGCTCCTTGGCTGATGCACAGGAGCTCTGCTCATGCATTTCTGGGAGATGCCTGGAGACTGCTAACTGCTCTGGAAGCCTTTCAGCCTTTGCTGCCTGCAAATGGCATTATTATTCACTAATAGCCTTGGCTCACCATGTTGTCTTTTGGTTAGTTAGCAGCTATTCTGCAAGTCAGAGACAGGGAAAGAGGAACATATGTTTAAGCAGTAGCCAACTTCTGACCTGTAAAAAAAACATCCTGGAAGGTTTTCTCAGAGCAATCCCCACCATTAGGTGGGGAGTGATTAGCAGGAAATGTGTCAGCAATGGGAAGGGGTGTCCCCCCCACCTCCCACGAAGCAGCTGCTGTTTCCCAGGCAGGTTTCTGGAGGGGAGGATGCAGAGGATGCTCCTGATGCTCTCTGCTACCACAGCTGCTGCCACAGGGTCATGGAGCAGGAGGTGCAAGGATTTCATGGGGGTGGAAAGAGAGAATGACCCCGAATATCCATGGTGCAGCATTTATCCATAATATCCATTAATGCATCTAAATGACAAATATTAGCATTAATATAATTAATATAATTAATTTTATTATTAATATATTAATTAATACATTAATATAACTAATATAATATAATAATGGCAAATATTATCGCATTAAAACTCAAGGGCACTTAATAATAAAATCCTTCCTGCTTTGGTTTTTCTAAAGGTTAGGGATTGGGTTTGTTTCATTTTGTTTCTCTAAGGTTACTTGCTCACCTGCTCATTTCTTTTTGGATATTGTAGGATTCTGTTATTTACTGCTCAAGCAGTCCCAAGAACTGCTCTGCTGACATTTCACGGTATTTAGTATTGACCAAACACTACATGATAAATCTTTATAATACTCCAGAGAGACCATCAAGGGAGCAGTTACAAATGTATACATTGCAGTGTGCTGTGTTCTGGGTTAAATGAAATATAAAACCCCATTGCCAGCCTGGGTACTAACGTCTCTATCAGTATTCCATCACACCCAGCTGCAGGTGTGGTGCTTGCCATTAAGACATCAACATTTGTCAATTGCTGCAGATGGTAACTGATGGATCACTCCTTCCCTGGGCACGTGGGGATGGCATGGGAGCTGCAGGAACAGCAGGATCCCACCCCATGCTCTGCTCAGACCTCGTGGGGCCTGCAGAGCACCCAGGCACACAGAGGGACAGAGTGGCACAGGCCGTTCAGCATGGTCACCCCTGCCCTCCTACATGCAAATCCTGCTCCAGGAGAGGAGCTTTTCCAAGCTCTCAGAAAGTTCTGAGTTAGTTTTTGAGTTTTGGTTAATTTATAGGCAAGTTGATTTCACCATCATTAGCTTTTGTACGTTCAAACACAGTTTAATTTTCTTTGGAAGATGCAGACGTGTGTACAGCTAGATAATGCCCTGTTTATTTTACTGACTAATTCATCACTTAAAGTGCAAGGCTATAGGTTGAGAGACCAAGACTTATGCACAGTTCCATACCCCTAAATCAGGCCAATAAAAGTTAAATTCACACTGTTTGCAAGCACTTCATGCAGATGGAAAATGTCACCTTGTCTGAAATACTTTATGGTGCGATGCTGAAGCAAAAAGAAATCCCACAGTGAGAGATTAAAAAGCTTCACTAATGCTTAGCTGGGAGGCACAGGGCTCTGCGCCGCCTCCTCCCCGTGCAGTGGGGAGGCTTTGCTGGGAAGCAGCATCTGGCTGCTGCTCTGGCTGCTTTCAGAGCAGCTCCCCCAGCTCCAGTGCCCAGCACCCCCCTGGGCATCCCCCAGCCCACTCCCGAGCAGAGCTGGAGGGGGTGGCTGCAGGGCACATGGTCAGCTGGCCAGCCAGGAGCTCGCTGCCTGCTGGGCAAAGCTGCCAGGGCTGTGCCTTCAGTTCAGGCTCTTCTCACACACCCTGGCTTCAGGTGTGGGACAAGACTTTGGAGAGTGCTCTGAAGTGCTTATGCTGTGTGTGTTTTACCACTTTGTCATCTAGGGGCTTCAAGCCACCTCCGTGCTGTCTCCTGAGGCAGAGCCAGGATGGTGCTTCAGCCATGGTGGGAAGTTAAATTTTGTAAAAGCAGCATATAAATTGCAGAAAGCACGTGCTGACTTGGCCAATGGGCCACTTCAGGGCAAGCCCAGCAGGGCTGTAGCCCATGCAGCAAGTGCCAGGCTGCCCGAGGGGTACCCCAGAGTAGGAGCAGCCCTGCTGTGAGCCCAGCTCCACGGCAGCCAGGGGTGCACAGAGCCCTGCTCCCCACTGCCAGCCCTCACTGGGCCAGTACACAGCCTGCCTGGCCCTGTGAACTGGGCAGAGGCACACTCCCTGGAGCAAAACCAACAGCCTCAAAAGCCCAATTCCCAGGTGGGAGAGACACAAATTGTGGGTGGATCTGCCACTCCCAGCCCGCCTGTGTCACCCAGGCTTGTGGTGGCTGCAAGTGCAGGAGCAGGAGAAACTCCAAAAGTCCCAAAGCTGCTCTGAAACCCCTCGTGGCCCTGCCAAAGGAGGGGGCATTGCCTGGCTCTCAGTGCTCGGGTGGCACAGCTGACTGCAGGCAGAGCAATAAATGCTCTGAAAGCATTTGTACAGTGGGAAGTGGAAGCTCTGCAAACAGCTAATGGGGGTATTTCAATTCCCTATTAATTGCATATTTATTACTCGGCTGCTGCAAGGAAACGTCATGTTACGTTGATTAAAGCTTTGCAAGCTGTACAGTAAATATTTTAAACAAAAAAGGTTTTGATCTCTGTTGCTGTTGGGAAGGGTGGGGGGAAGTTGCCATTAGAGCTGCTGTAATTAGCAAACTCCATTGCAGACAGTATTTCCCACAGGCTCTGCAACATGCTTCGTGTGTGTCTGCATGTATTTAGACTGAATATTATTTTATGTATACGTTATCTATGAATTATATATACTTTTATATATATATATCATGTGTGAGGAAAAAAGGAAGAAAGCAGAAAGCCTGTGCTGCTATCTCACATCTTGCAGACTGGAAAGATAAAATACTTAAAAGGTAGAGAAAGGGGGGATTTTGGTGCCCCGACTAAAGTTTTGGGGTTAGGTGACCTGCCTGCCAGCCCTGGCTGCCCAAAAATCATGTCTGATTAATGAAGTCCTGCACATGCCTCTCTTCCAAACTGCCAAGGCTCTGCACATACACTTTCAACCCCCCTCGCTTGCTGGTGTCACAGCTGCTCTGTATGTAAGGCAAGATTTCACTGGAGAAGATTTTGTCAGCATCACCCAGACACAGGGCAGAGATGACCAGCCACAGCCATCCCCAGCTTTGTCTCCTGACCATCTGCGTAATGTCATCCACACATCCCAACAGCAGAGAAAAAAACAGTCCATATTTCTGACAGACCGAATCATCTTCATCTGCTGTTCTGACCCTGCTCACCTTCTGCACAAGGAGCTGCTGGAAACAGAACCCACAGCAAAGCTATGCCATCAGTATGTGCCCAGCAGAGCTTCTGCTGCTGTGCTCACCTCAGAGGAGCTCAGCTGTCTGTCCCAGCCCTGCTGTCCCCAGCCTGCAGCAGTGCCCTGGTTCCAGCCCTGCTGCTGGCCAAGGGCAGCTCCCTCTTCCCCCAGCTTTTCTCTTCTTGACATATGACATGAATTAGAGAAGACATCAGTCATACCCAGCCAAACTGTGGATACCTGCCACAGGACAGGACAAGCTAAAATGACACTAATAGGGGAGACAGATCCAACTAATAAGCCCAGTGATTCACACTGGGTGAATCAGGGGTGGCACTGGGAGGCTCAACCAGCCCAAGCTCAGCCCCAGGGCTGAAGGACCAGCTCTCACACAGAGCAGTGCTGAGCTTTGATAAACCCCTTCAGGGCCAGTGCATTCTTCAGGGCACAAATTCTTTGCTACCTTCAAAGTTGATTTCTGTAATCCTCAGTCCCACGGTGTGGAGGCAATGCCCCCATCCTGTCCCCAGGTTCTCACAGCATTCAGAGCTGCTGGAGGCAAACCAAGGGGTGATTTTCAGGAGCAGAACTTGTTGTTGTCAAGTCTTAGGAGTTTGTTAAGCTGCAGTATTTGACTTGGCTCATTTCCTACAGTGGCTCCCTCTCGGAGCTGTGTGATTGCAGGGGATGCAGCAGTTATTAACAGCAAAGCAAGTTTCAATCTCTTATGATTGTACATGAAGGCTCAGAAGTGTGAGCCTTCAAAGGCACAAAATGCAGAAAGCAAAACCAGAAATTATTCAGAATTTATTTCTTCAACAAAGGTTTTTGAAACCCTTTTCAAAATTCAAGGGACCCTATGTCTGATTTTTGAAACAAAAGTTGGCAGTGCTAAAACTAAATGAGCCGTATTTACATCTCACTGATTTCTGTCAATGAAAGGGTGGCAGTGGGGGTTTGGGGGAGACACAACTCAGTTTGGCAAGTCCCAGCACAGAGAAAAGAACTTAAATAAACAAAGCAGGAACAGAGTACTTTCAAAAAGAATCAAACAGCATGGACCATTAATGTTTCAAGAGATAGGAGCTGTATGTGAGCCAACCATCCCCAAGATATTTATTTCCTATCTTTAAAATTGGGAATTGCATTAGAACAGGTAGAACCTTTCAAAGCTGGGAAAATTTTTAAGGGCACTCACTATACTTTAAAGAAGACTTCAAAAACCATCTCCAGTATTGAGCTGAATAAGTTGAAGAGATTTGTAGGTTATAGCAAGGGAGAGTGATGGGAATACATACAGAGCAAGCTGGTTACTGCAGTAAACAAACCTCCCCCAAACTAACAGCGAGTGCTTCAGCTCAGGAACAAATGTTTCACATCGAGAAATACATTTTAAAGTGAGACAAGGTGCTGGGTAAACACCAGCCAAGAGCTATAAACCATTGCTGTGGAAGGTGAAAGCCAACTAGCCTTGGCCATTGAGTTGGCGAGGAAGAACAGAGCCCGACAGTTCCTCACAGACTGAGAGGCAGCCTTGAGGAAGCCAACCCCTGAAGGCTTTGAAATTAAAAACGATGAAAAAGGAGACGTTTTCATTACAAAGGAGGACAGCAGAGCACAGCTATAGAGGCAAAGCTTCAAACAGGGCTGCTTTAAATCTGTAACAAAGCCAGCGAGTGCCGCGGACGGCGGCGGCTCCGCGCCGCTGCTCATCGCGCACCAAGGGCAGCCCGGCCCGCTGCAAGAATGAACCATTTTATCTCCAGGAGAGAGACATTATCATTAATTGACTCACATAGTGCTTTTCAGTCATTGCTGGGTGCTGGAAAACTGAGATACTGTAATCATGCTGAGTTTGAAAATTAACGGCGATTGCTGGGCTTCATTTCCCTCCCAAAAAATGTTTGAGAAGTGCCAGTGCTCAGCCCTGTCAGCTGGCACAGCCATGGCCCTGGGTGTCCCCAGCATGCCCAGCCCCTCACCACCCTGCCTTTGGGCCAGGTGCCTTCACTGCCCCCTTCACCTCTGCAGGGCTCTGCCCAGGCAGCTCCGGCACTGCCCTCGTGGTCACAGCCCCCAGGGGCTCTCCCCAGCACAGCAGCTGTGGCAGGGACTGCAGGAGGCTTCATTTCCCACCAGCAGGATGACTGGAACCCTGTGCAACAGCCCCAGTTTCCTTGCTTTCCCACAGCTCTCCTTCCCTTTGTCTGATCCCAGCAGACAAAGGTAACTGTACCTCTTGCACCCTTGCAATATTGCCCACCCTCCATGTTAGTTACTAATATTATTATTATTATTATTATCATCATCATCATAATTGTTATCATTACTGTTAATAATAATAATAATAACGATAATGATAATATTATAAGCAATTTGGATCTTCTTTTTTCAGAATTTCTTCTTATTTTATAATTACTATTCTGAAATACAGACTCATTATTTTGATGATTTATTATCAAAATTACAGCTCTTTAGGCTCTGTCAGTTATCCAAGTTGCTTCAGGGATGGACTGAGGGGTCCAAAGGCTTCCTTGCTTGCCCATAGCTGGGGGCAGATGAAGTGCAGGGCATGTCCAAGGCTGCTGTAAATGGGTTTCTTTAGCCCTCCATGAGCCAGCCTCGGGCAGTGCAGCCCCCTGAGCCTCCAGGCTCCCTCGGTGCCCCACAGGCTGGACAGGGGGCTTTGGGCCAGCCCAGCACTGCTCAGAGAAGCCACCTGCACCTCGTGTGCTTTCAGGGACACCTCTGCTATTCCCCTGCAGGCAAACATCTTCCCAGATATTGTGAAGAGCCCTTAGTATAATATAGGATCAGGTCCAGGACACTCCATTACCAAGAAGATACTTAACTAATGTTCTGCTTGTAGCAGGAGGTCACAGGAGATTTATCTGAAGAGATGCACACAGAAAGAATTAGCAGACAAGCCATTTCACAACCTCTAATACCCTCACCTTCTTAGTTGCTCAGCTGAAATGCCTTCAGGGATACGTTTTACAGGAGCTCAAAAGTGAACTGGAAACTGCTTAGATCACACAACTTATGCATTTTAAACAGCAGTGTAAAATACCATGCTTTACAAAAGCCCAGTGCTGTACTGAGCAGGAAAGCCATGCTCTGAGAAGGGAGGCTGCAAAAGTTGCAGCAGGTACAATAGAGAAAACCCCACACACAGCAAAACAAACCTGGGACTTACTAAAGTTTATGATTAAAATTTAAAGACTGCTCAAGTTTTATTCCCCATAGCTGCTGCTCCCTGGACAAGAAGAGACAGGGGGAGACTGACCTTGAATAATTAAGCTGGTCTGTGGCACCAGATCAATTGCTGGTATTGGCAGAACTCCACAATCAGGCATTTTGAAATGCAAGTGTCAAAGTGCATGTAACTGTGGGGCTTTTGGTGCAAAGCAGCCAATATAAAGGAGAAGAGGTGAAGAGTGAGAGAAAATAGATTGTGGAGTTTTGAGCACAGTCATGGGGGAGGGATGGGTAAAGTTTTCATTTCCTAAGTCTAACAGGGCAAAAATTGCAGCTGACAGAAGCCTGACATGGTTGGTTTTTTTCCTCCTGTAACCTTGAAGAAGTCACCTGGAGCAAGCTGAATGTCTCCTGAGTGACTTAAATCCATCACCAGCTCTGGAAACAGACTCTGAGCAAGTACCAGTCAACAGTTTAATTGAAAATAAACGCCGTAAATCCAGGGAAACCTCTCTGTTCAACATCAATTACTGAACAAACCCAACAGTGTTTGAGTCCAGGTAGGCATTCCCAAATGTGGTGGGCATTTTTGCTGCTGTTTCTGCCCTCCCTCAGATCACAGTGCTAAGGTGACCCACCAGAATGGAATGTGGTGAATTTTATAACAGCCAGGAAAAGCTTTATATTAATGTCTGCCAAATAAGACTTTGTATTAATTTCAGGAGCCATGGGAACTCCTATTTAAATCTCTTCCAATCCCTTGACCTACAAATGTGTACGTGGAAGAGCAGCATCAGGCAGATAAGGTAATCATTGTGTTCCCAGTGCAACAGTCCTGCAAGATGCCCTTGATACTGGAGTTATTCCTAAGGCTCTCTGCCAGGCTCTTCTAGACAAAATTCAAGACCACTTAGGTGGCCTTCTGTAGAAAAGGCAGGGGACAGCAGGCAGGGAGGATTTTTCCACACACAAAGGCCCAAGGTCCCCTGCTTCCCTGGCCAAAGGCTCTCTCCAGCTACGAGGAAGGTGGCAAGGTGTTGGCAGGGATGTCACAAGGCACTGGGGACTCTCCTGTTCCCTCTTGCAGGGTGGCCTGTGCAGTTCCTGCCAAAGGAGCAACAGCATGGGAACAGGGAAGGGAGAAGGCGTTGCCATTCCACTGACAGTTTCATAATTTTTGTAGCATGTTTTGTGGTGCTTGCTGTTTTCCAGAAAGCTCCAGCACCTCGAGTTCTGTGATGAGACAACATCAGCATCCCTAGATGTAGTTCTACAGCTCATCACAAGCTACAATTTTCTCAAGTATATCTTATGGACGCAAATTCCAGTAGGAAATCAAAACCAACCCAAATATAATGAACAAAGAGAATTGATTCTTAGCCCAAGTCTACAAGATCTACAAGATCTACAAATCTACAAGATTTTGTCATGAGCACATGACATGGCCATTCTGTAGTGATCTGAAGACCTGGCTCAAAGTGCAGTGTGAGGCAATGAAGAAAGCTTGGTTATGGGCAGCTGCAGGTCAGATGGGCTGGACAGGAGAAGGACAATGTGTTCCTCATGTTCTCCCAACTCATGACCACCCTTGCCAAGGACTGCAAGGACTCACTGCAGTTAGGAGAGCAAGAAGGGATAGCAGAGCCTCTCAGGGGCTGTGTGTTCCAGCATCACTGTGCTACTCCAGCTCCCAGTGATGCTGGTGCATTACAGGCCTTCCATGCCTTTGTTCTCCCCTCCTTCCATTCCATGGGCTTTTGGTTTGCACAGTTTCCACGACAGAGTGAGAGGGAATCAGCAGCCCGGGCTGCCCTCCTTGGTGGAGATGCTTTGAAACTTTCAAAGAACCCAACTCTTTCCCCACATCCCTGTTAATATGCACCAACTCTGCTCTTGATGCACTCCATTGTAAATGATGTATGAAATGAAATCTCCTCGCTCGCCTAATGCAGAGAAGAAAGGCTCTGTAGGCAACACTACAACATTCCCTTCTAGAGATAAAGGCAGCAAAACCTCAGACTCCCTATGAACATTTTTTTTTAAGTTGTTGCTCTTCAGTGTTGGTGTTTCTCCCTTTTATTATTTTTTTTCTTTTTTACTGAGAGTGGGGATTTGAATTCAGATTTCACAGAGAAACCCAAACGACTTACATGTATTTCTAAGCCTTTCACAGCAATTGTGTGACTGTTCCCGTCCCCTCCTCAGAGGGAATAGCAGCAGCAAATTCATTAGCCCCACAAAGCAGCAGAGTGAAAAGAATGGCTTAAAACTTGCAGGAGGGAAGAGGCTGAGTACGTGGGGGATCGGCAGTGGATGTTAAGCTTGATCTGGATTTGAGACCTCCTTCCAGTTTTATATGAAGCTGTTTCAAAACCAGAACGTGTCACAGTCTCAGAAGGGAAAAGGGATCAGCATGGCCTGAGAGCCAGGGTGGGAGCACAGCCTGAAGGTCAGCAGTGTAAAACAGCAAATACACCACGGGCTGCTTCCAAAGGATGGATTAGTTGAGGGCAAAGGGAAAGTGGCTGGAAGGGAGATTGGAGAAGGTGACTGAGACATTGCAGGAGGCACAGAGCAAATATCTGCTGGTGACAAATAGCTTTGTGCTGCTCACTAAACCCTCAGCATGGGTTTACTCCAGATGGACCAACCTCAGCAGCTCCTGGGCTCAGTGGGAGCCCTCAGAGGCCTCGTGCCCTCTGTGTACTCAGCCCATCTCTCACAGAGCTGTTCCTGCTTTGGCCAGGCAGAGCCCAGCTGGGGAGGAGAAGTCTGTGCTGGCAGAGTTAGAGCTGCATGTCCTCCAGTGGGCAGGAACAGTGCAGGGCTGCCCCCTGCCCTCCCCACATCCCCACCAGGTACCTCATCTCCACTGTGACACTGTGGAGAGGACTGAACAAAGCTTTGCAAGGATAAGAGACTAACAAGACATGCTGTGTGAAAGCAGGCACGAGGACCTTCCCAAGCAGGCTCCACTCTTAAGCCCCTCTTGGGCAATCCCCCAGACTGCTGGAGTTTTTTGTTTCCTGTGGCCAAAGTTACATACCCAGGAACTGACAGTCCTCTGTGGCCAGGACTGAAGGAGACCCTCTCCTGTGGGTGACAGACATTTAGCCACACACTGCCATCCCCCTGCTGCTGTCACAAGCAGTAAACTCAGCTTAAACCTTAAAAAGCTTTAGTAAACTTCTAGGAATGATGATGCTTTTACAGCTGACAGATGAGCCACCCTGATGGGTTATTAGTCACGGTTAGCCATCCTTGCTAGACTTTACCTTACTAGTGAGTTTTAGGGGCCTTGCTTTCATTTTTCTTTCCCTTTTGTTTGTTCTGAGCAGCAACTCTCAAAATGACAAAACAAAATGCTTCAAGGCAGCAGCTGGAGCTTGAAATTAATAATAAAAAGTAGTTGAGCTGGTGTTTGGTTGCAGAGTCATGCTAGCAAAGGCATGTGTTTCATACAGCCGTGGTGCTCTTGAGAAACCTGCTTGGCATCCCCATTTCCATGGAACCAGTGCTGGCAGGGAACCAGGAAAGGGTCCCAGGGCTGGAAGGAGCAGAACTCCTGAAGGTCAAGGTTCCCTGCACCACTGAGACTTCTGACAAACACAACCATGGACACTCCCAGCTGATATTTGTCTTGCCCAGCACACATTCCCTGTTCCTGGGCTGCTTGCAGGAGATGGCATCCTTTAGCCCTGAGGAAAACCACATTCACTGCAGCACCAGAGACACACCATTACATCTGTAATAAACCTGCCCATTTTTCACATAGGAGGGTAAAATCTGCATGAGTTAAGTGTATTTTCAAAAAAATCTCCAAAAGCCCAAAAGGCCAAATGAATGGCCACACAGTTTCACAGTTCTGCTATGAGTTCAGCTAGACTTGACCTCCTTGCTACCCCTTGAATATGAAGTTAACAGCAAAAATATCTGTTTATCTGAGAATGGCACCACTATTTCATAAAGCTTCTTTATTTTCCTTTTTGTACTGGAAAAATTCCCCAACATAAACTGAACATTACTGCAGGCAGATTTTATTCTCATTGTTCAAGGGTAAGAAGTGAATGGGAACGGCAGGAGGCCAACTATTCTCTAGCTGCACAAAGTGAAAATGATATTTTGAAGAAGATCAAAACCAGTAGAAAATATTCAACCCTTTCCATGATGTGTCGTATAATTTTGGCTGCAGACAGGTGACAACGATACAGTGCCTCAACCTTGTGAGCAAAATGAGATGCAACAGTTTTTAATCAAACTCTTCTCAGGGAACATAAACCAGAGGAAAGCAGACAAAATAACAAGAGTGATTCTCAGGCAGGTCTGCTTGAGCTGTGATTAATAGTAACAACAATAAAAAAGCTTTGTATTCCCAGGCTTTGCCTTATCCTCTACTACTTTTGAAGCACTGCCATCTTATTAAAGAAAAGAGAAAAAAATCCCCATATTATTCCCTTCCTAGGACTTTGGCAGGAACAAATCTGACAACTAAATAGCCAGGGTGCTCCTAGCTGGATGGCTTCACTGCATAATGCTGGGAAAAATGGAACCCCTCTGCTGCTGCTTCTGGTTCCCCTTCTGCAAACACATCAAAACAAACACATTCAGGACTCAAACTTTCAGGAAAACACAGACGCATTTCCTGCCTTGCAAGTTCCTTCTCTTTGCAGGACATGAAGATCTCATTGACACAGCCATCCTTCCTCCTATTTGGTACCACAGGTGGTAACTCAAGCAGGAAAATGCTGGAATAAACATCTCAGAGGTCTCAGTGCTGGAAAATGTTAACTGTGTAGTAGCTGCTCTGCTGGGAGGGTGTTTGCTGGTTGAATGGTCCTGATTGGCACCTCGGGGCAGGTTTGGGTAAGTGGGGCTGGTTGTGCTGCTCTCCATGAGGGCTCAGCAGCAAGGAGCCCATCCCTGTGCCATCCCAAGAACACACAGACACACAGGAGCAGAGCTTTGCTGCTTGCAGGTGTTCCTGGCCTCCAGACTCTGCTATTACTGGTCCAGGAGGGAGAGAAGAAACACAAAGCCAAGCAGAGAGGGTTAACTCAGCACTGCATTCCTTCAAAAGTCTCCAGGAGATTTCTGGGGTGGTACTGAATAAATCAGGATCGAGGCACAATCAGCACCCAGAAGGGCAGGAGACAACTCACAGCAGCCATGGAGCCCCACACAGAGAGGCAGCTTTACAAACAGAGCTTTGGGGGCTCCTCGTGTGACAGGAGCCCCAAAGGATGCCGCCTCGCACAGACGCCGTTTGGAGCTCTTAGAACACATGAAAACAATCCTGACGACTACAAGGCGAGTTCAAGCAGAGCACTCGAGCGCTGCCAGTCCCCACGGTGGGGTGGGGACGTGGGGCTGGCTGTCCCCAGCAGGAGCAGGCTGGTGCAGAGCACCCCTGGCTCCCGGCGGTACCCGCGCGCTGCCAGCAGACATCAAACATCCCCTGGCAGGCGGCTCCGCCGTGAACCTCGTGTCAGACACATCAAGTCAGATTGAACCCAGAGGGCACTGTCCAATTATAAAGGAAACCTCAGAAAAGGTTTCGAGTTGGAGAGGGGCACACAGCAGCTTTACCTGCAATTGCTCAGCCAAGCCCATAAACTTGGCAAGCCCGGTTCCATTAGAGCTGTGCTAATAGTAATCGTTAATCAGTTATTTAAAGTCATTCACATGAAAAGCTATGAGCTTCTTTTTTTTTTTTTTTTTTTTTGAAGCTAGTATAAATCAAACTTATAGGCAAAAGAATAAATACAGAGAGACAGCTGTACAGATCACACTGTCACACCAATCACTGCTTAAAAGCACACACTGTAAATAGCAGACAAAATTCACCCCCAGTGGAATGCCATTGAGTGCACGGGCTGGAGCTGCAACAGGGATAAATTGGCCTATCAAAAATACATAAAAATTTAGAAACAGAATTCAATGACGTGTGGAAGCGATTTATCAGAGCTATGTCACTTAAAATGACATTATCACTAGCAAACCCATTAAATGTTATGGGTCCCATTAAGATTCCTAAAGGGACAAACAACAAAGGAGTTGTTGGGATGGGGCAGGAGGGGATTTCTAAGCTGACCCGATGACCACTGGCTACTCACCTGGTCCTGAGCCTGGGATGGACACAGCCAAGGAGCTGCAGGGTGACAGCCATCCCCTGCACCAGCAGGACATGGCCACACGTGTTCTGGTGGTGCTGGCAGCAGACACAGCATTGTCACCTGATCCACACAGCAGCAGCAGTGCCACTGGCTCCTCTGTCTGTTGTCTCACAAATGGAAGAGAAAGTCCATCAAAACACGGTGCTTCAGCAGCCCAGTGTGTTTATCCTCCTCCTGCAGGTTTCTGTTGCAGCATCCCAGTTCCACAGCTGGAGTGATGCTGCTCTAGCTGGCTTCCCATTCTCAGTAGCTGCGTTTGCAAAACGAGCCCTGCAGGGAGAGGGAGGGAAAGAAAGCAGACACCTTTATTTTGTGTGAGTCGCTCAGGGTGTGACAGTGATCTCAAGCCCTCCACAGACACTCATCAGCAGTGGGAGCCCAGCACAGAGCAGTGCCTCCACAGCTGGGCACTGCTGCAGCTCCAGCAGGAGCTGTGAGGTTCAGTCAGGGCATCACCAGGGCATCATAGGATGTACTTAATGACAGTAATCATGTTTTCATGGAGGTGGGCTGAGGAACACTGCCTAAGTCTGGGAGTGTCCAAACAGAGCAGTTCTGCTCAGGGATTTGTGCTCGGGCAGCCATGAGGGCCAGGATGGCTTCAGTGGCAGTCCAACCTTGCTGGTCCAGCCGTGGTGAGCAGAGCCCAGCTGAGGCAGAGCAGCCAGAGGGGAGTGGGTGGAATGCACAGCCCAGCTGATGGAATAAAAGAACAACCAACTGTTTTCTCTTGGGGAAAAAATAAAAAAAAAAGCCCCACAGCTCGCTAAATTGCCTTACCAGGATTTGATTATTGCAGATACAGGGCCAGGCAGCCTCAGACACAAAACATTTCATTACTCTCAGCATAGCTGTGGGTTGTATTCTGCCCCTCTCTCCCACAGCACCCGTGCAGGAGCAGGGACACAGCGGCTGCTGCTGCACCGCGGCGCTTCGCTCCGCTGCCCTCGCAATTCCCCTCTTCTCAGTGTCTTTTAAAATTGTTAAGGACAGCAGGTACACAGGAGCACAAATAGAAGCGTTGTCCCTTCAGAGATGTCACTGAGAGGCCTGACAGCAGCGTGGGGACGGGTGCCCTGTGTCCTCCCTGCCACGGTGCAGGGGACAGCTGGGGACCGCGGGCGCGGCTGCTGCTGGAGAAACGGGGCACATCCAGCCCAGGCAGCAGGTGAGCATTCCCTTGATTTGTTCACAGGCTTTCACCTAGAAGAGAGAGGGCAGGAGGAGCCATCCACACTTCATGTAATCGAGGTGTCACAATGCATTAGTCTGGAGACGTAAAAGAAAAACAATTGCATCTTAAAGTGTGATAGTTAATTTATTATTGGAGAATTGAAAGGCAAAGCGTAAGAAGGGCTTTTTTCTACACCCAGGATAGATTGTTAAAAACCAGATACATTATTTTTTTTTTTTTCTTTTCCCCCATGGCTATAAAAACAGAAAGCTACCAGAGGAATCAAGAAGAGAATTGTAGGCTTCATGGCAACTTATGCCTCTGAAATTCTTCACCAAATATTTCTAGCAGGAGCTTCTAACAATCTCAAGCTGTATGATTGCTTTTTGTTCTTCTGCTAATTGATGTTTTTACACGGCACCATACCTAATCCCTGCCTCTTAAATCAAATTTTATTAAAATTCCTTAGCAGTGCAATGAGAAATAATCATTTGGGCTTTTATCCGTTTCTTATTCCAAAATCCCAAAGCATTTCCCTTGCATCTGGTAGGCCTTGTAGGCAAGAGCTTTTATCCTCTGGTGACTGAAGGATGCACCAATGTAACAAAACTTGGTGCAACTTAAACAGTGCCACACATGAGCACGCAGCAGGTCTGGCAGGGAACAGCCTGCCCTCCCTCAGCCAGCCCACCATTCACACAGCCATTCAAGACCATTATTTGTTTTCACATCTCTACTCTTCCCTCCAAAAATACCCCAGAAATGATCCGTTTCTTGAGAGCAGTGAATTGTTTCCATGCCCAAAGGATTATTGGGCACTAATCAAACCCAACATCTCACCAGCCTGAATACCCACACCTTGTTCACAGCTGGAAACATATCAAAACCAGTGCAATCAAGAGGTGTCCTTTAGATTAAAACCAAAGTAAATTGTATCCAAGTTTTTCCAGATTTTGATTACTGGGTGTGGGTAACAGGAAACAGATACATCAGTAAGATCTGGGCTGCTACATGAGGGAAAAGCAGCGTAAATGTTACCACACACCACTGGAGGCTTTGGGATAAGAGATGGCCTTGGACCATGTTTCAAAATCAGATGCTGATGTTTGAGGAAGTCAGACAGTAAGATAAAAAGGCAATGAAATGGAAGTGGAACCAGAGGCTCTGTAGTCTCCATCCTGCCTTCCTTTGTGTCCATCAGTCTAAGGGCTGCATCTCCCAGACTCATCTGGTAAAAACTGTGGGGGTAATTTGGATGTACTGCTGGAAGAAAATAAGGCAGCTTTGTCCATAATGGAAATTTTCCCCACATTAGGAAGCAAATAACTTCAGAAAAGGACAATTTGGGTTCTGTATACATTGTGGGTTTATATGACTGCAGTAAAACGTCTGCAGAACCCAAAGTAACACATTTCCTGATTCTCTTGATGTGTTTAGAGTTGAGCACAAAATGGACACCAAGTGAAATATAGCTATCACAGCTGATCCTCCCCACTCAGATATTCAGTTATACACAAAGTCACGTTCATGCAGAAGCACACAAATGTCCCCAGCTCTGCATGCACACCATCCACCCACCCACAGAAGATTCTTTGGATGCTCTGCTGTGACATTTATTGACAAAGCCCCCGAGGTATTGCACCTATTCTTTCTGGCATTACCCACGTAGTGCAAGATATAAAATTCTTGGTAGATGTTCTAAGTTTGTATTTAATAGACCTGGAGGCTCTGAGTGCCTTTTCACAGATTGTGTTCCAGCTGTCTGCCGATATTTGAATGTGCAGGTCCTGGTCCCATGCTGTGCAAACAGGCAGCCTCCCACGCATTCTGTGTACCAGGAGTAATTTATGAGTCTATCTATAAAGGAAATAACAGTGCGTTAAGAAGGGGTTATGTAAAGCTCTGAGATTGAGAAGTAGCTCAGTTAACTCAGTACAACTTCCCAACATCACCGTTATGTTTCAGCTGATTTACAAATACAGGAGGCCTTCAACTGGTGATTCATATTCCTTCTGAAGCAGATGGGGGGGGAGGGAGGAAGTATAATCACTGTCTCTACATAAATCTCATGTCACTGAAAGGCTCCTACCTTGAAACCTCATATTCATTAACCATCTTTTGCAAATACAAGTGTCTGGATTGAACTGCAACTCCCAAGGCACTGAGGGATATTCTGGTACCAACCAAATGGATGAAAAAATAACATAGGAGGTGCTGGCCATTTGTTTTCCATCTCAGGCCACAGGGATTTCTTGCAAATTGCCCTTTATTGCAAATCCTACAGACAGTGCATGGGAATGCACATGAAGGGAGTCCAGGGGCAGTGCCTGACACCCCTGTCAGGAGCCCTGGAGGAGCATTGGGGCTGCAGCAGGGCCAGGGCAGAGGCTGAAGGGAGGGACCATCACCACACACAACGATCCATGCTGGGCACTGAGGGTTGATCAAAACAAAACCATCCATTTGCAGGACCCTGTTTTTCCTTTTCTCCAACCCTAAAATAGAAACCAGCCTTTAGGTATTGGAGACATCTGTCTGCAAACCATTTCAGTCCTGCTTTTCAAAGCCAGCGAGCAGATCATGGGGTATGAACAGCAAAACCTTCCCTAGTTCAAGAGCAGGTTGTATTTAGCAGCCTCACATCCCTTCTCCATTGCAAACAAGACACAAAATGCAAAAATTGCAAGCCACTCAGCTTAACAAGTTCAGCATTATTTATTTAATGTCCCTCAGAACATGAATATTTAAAGTGGAAAATGACCTCTAAGCAGAAGAAAGTTATCAAAATCCATATGTGCCACCTCTCCAGCCAGAGGCCAAGCTGAGTTTGCTGCTCAGCTCAGGTCAAAGGGGAGCAGAGCAGAGGCTCCATCCCTCATCTCGGTCAGCAGCCACCCGGCCGTGCCCGACCTGCAGAGCTCCTGTTGCTGCAAATCTGCCTGCAGAGCTCTGGTGTCTGTCTCCAGCCTGCAGCTCCTCTCAGGCAGCAGGGCAGCAGCCAGCAGGGCCTGGCACACAGCCTGTGCCCAGGTGTGGCCCCAGCGAGCTGCGGGAGAGGTGGCAGCTCTGAGATTTTGGCAGGCAGACAGACTGCCCAGCCAGGGGTCACAGCCCTTGTGGTGTGCTAGAGGCTGACCTGAACTGTCAGATGAAAGGTTTCATCCCAAATGGAGGTTTTCACAAACATTTCTCCCCACCTCACCCCAAGCTAGTGCCAGCATCAAACATTTTTAACCTCACAAAATATTCTATCCATTTTTAATCTCCTAAAAAAAGTTTTCTCCTCTCCCAGCTTTCTTGAGACTGTTACTAACATGTTATGCACATTTTTTTTTCTTTTTGCAGGCATTTCTATAAAAATTCTCAGATATCTAGACAAAACCACTGACAATTATCCCCAAAAAACACCAACTGGTTCGGTTTGAAGATTTCAAGACAAAACCAACAGTGAACATGGCATTTTTTCCACATTTCTCACCCAAAACCATTGCTGATCTGGAGAGGCTTCTTGGTGGCTTTGGGAGCATCTCTGAGACCCACGGTGGGCCAGCCCCATGCAGGCACCACCTGCACAGGATGTGTCATCACCACTGTCACACGGGCCAGAGATGCCAGGCAAATGGAGCCACGTGGAACAGCTCATCTGGAAATCAGAGATGATAACATTTTCCTACCTGGCAGGCCCATCAGGGGATATCTTCATTAGCACTGGGGAGGCAATCAGAACGTCACCATGATGAGAGCCATAAAAAGCTGTCCCTGACTCGTGTCAGTCACAGCCAGCCCAAGCCCAGTCCTACTCTCTCTCCTCCTGTCACACAAGTGAGACAGCCCAAATTTAAAAGCCAAGGAACTGTCTGCCATTTTCTCTGGTGTTTTAGCCACTGGGACTCAAGCTTTGCCAACTGTTAGCACCTAATGTTGCAACCAGCACATTTCAGCTTCAGCTTGTGAGATTTCTGGCATTTCACTTATAAAGATGCTGAGTTCCTAAAAAAAGCACTTTTTGCAATGGAAGCTTCTCATGAAAAATTGTTCACACACATTTTTTTCACCAAAGTGTGTTGAAAGCCAAAGAAAAAAAGCCAAGAAGAAAGCAGCAAGCAAGCAGAGCTGGAGAACTCCCTGGGGAGATGAGACCCTGGCTGGTGTCACCAGTGCAATGCTGTGATTCACTCTGGTGTCTGCTTTCCAGGGCTGGGACCTTCACAAGTTTCTCCTTCTGTCCAGGAGAAGGAAGAGCTGAAATAATCATCACCAAGGGACAGGGCCACACAAAATCTTCCCTGTGGGATGTGAATCCCTCCCTGGCACAGGGATGCTTGTGCCATCCAGGAGGGAGGCTGGAGCTGGACCAGGCTGGGCTCTGGGATGGCTCCATCCTCATCTCCTGGTTTTCAGCAGCTCCTGCAGGAATCAAGCACTTCCCAAACACATTCTCACCTCAGCAACCAAAATCCCAGCTCTTCCATACTGTCATTTCTTCAGGCAGCCCTAGCACCCTGCCCTCCTCCTCATTCTGACAGCTCAGGAGAGAAAGCAGATTTCTGGGTGCAGTCTGACACCAGGCCAACCTGAGAGCTGAAAATCAAAGTGGATGAGAAGTAGATTCATTATAGACTAATTAATCCAGCAAAAGACTCCTGCACAAAGGTTGATGACATTCACTTCAGGATAATTTTGAAATAAATATGAGGATTCATAGAAGAAAAAAATGCAGTTGGGAAAAGATATTTTTGAAGCATAAATGTAGCTCATTTCTAGCCCCCCTCCTCCACATATCAATTAATGAAGCAAATCATCTGTCTGAATCAAAGATGTGGGGGAAAAACACAGTTATCTATTTGAACTCCAAAAAAATTAAAGGATTCAAAATGAAACATATAATTAGCCTGTAGGACTCTCTGCTGTAGGTTATTGAGGCAAAAAAGAAAAAAACCCTTACTAACTTTCAAAAAGGACTCGACAGCTACAAGAATAGCTATTGCTGCTCTACAAAAGAGGGGAAAATGTTCATCTTCTGGAGACAAGCAGGCCCAGCCAGAGCCCAGCCCTGGGCTACAGCATTTGTAATTCTGCCCTTACACGAGCTCCAGCTGTTGTCAAGTTTTGCCCAGCTTTGCGTTCTTTTACTGGTCCTAATTTTATTTATTTTTAAACCTGCTTCCAGATGCAAGAGCATCTCTGTGCCCACCCTGCTGCACATCCTGCCCCTGGCTGGGGCAGCTCTCTGTGTACTCACCTGACCTTCCCAGGACCACGAGGGAAACTGGAAGAGCCAAACACCAGGGAACAAAACCTTTCACCTGCCGGGTCCTGTGCCAGTGGTATTGGTGACTGGAACTGCTGAGCCTCCACCAGGGATGGCAGCTTTGGGTCCCCTGAGAGCAGGCAACCAGCAGAGAGCCCCACACCACACCTGGGGTGCCAGGCTCATCCCTGGTGTTTGTGCTGCTGGGATGGAGAGCACGCCCTGAGCTCTCCACACACATTTCCATCAGGACACGGGGCTGACGGGCACAGCTGGCACGGGAGGCTGAGTGTCACCCTGATAGCTTGTGGGAACCCAGGACATCTCTCTTGCTGCTTTGGATGGGCTGAGCCCTGGGCAGGGGGCTCAGAGGGTTTGGCACAGAGCCCAAGACCCTTTTGCCTTCAATCTGGAGCCACGGAGAAAATTACCAACTTTATGTGAAGAGTTACAAACCAGGGAAAGTAGAATAGAATGAGTAGCTTATCACTGAGTAGAGAAATAGAATATTAAGATTTATATGCTAAGGGTACAGGGGGGTCAAGATGGAGCAATCTGGGCCTGCACTGCCCTCCTTCCTTCTCTATGGCCTCCATCTTCTTGGTGATGGTGGCACTTTGGGATTGGTTTAGAGTAGGAACTGACTGTCTAACAGAGGTGATGGGTATTGGGGATTAACTGTAAATAATGTCTGTGTAGTTTATAGTATAAAAAGACAACCCAGCCCTGAGGGTGGGCAGTGTGCCTTGAGCTGAGCTGCTGAGAGCATCTGGGCTGGGCAGGGAGAACATGTTATAGATAAGAGAAAATAAACAACCCTGAGAACCAAAGCCAAGGAACTCTGACTCTTTCTTGGATCACCTGGCTGTGAAAAGGGACTCTTGGGAGTGTCCTAATCAGGGGAATCCTGAGACTAGCTGTGTGGTGGGCTCTGCAGCTCCCGGGCAGCAGCTGGCACAGGGCACTGGCAGGGCTGGCATGGACAGAGTGCTCTGTGCCACTGGGGCACGTTATCAGAGCTGGGGCTGAAATGAGGAGTTCAGTGTCAAATCACCAGCCCAGCCAAAGGCTCAGCACATGCTGGGGATATAGATGTGTAGGGAGGTTAATACTGGTCTGGACAAGGCTGGCTCTGGCTCTCACAGGTACAGCACACAACACTCCTTAGCAGGAGCTTCTTTTCCAGAGATTCTCACTTGCATAAACATGAAACACCGGTGGGTCACCTCTGAAAAGCCCTCGTTATCATGGCTATTTATTTGGAAATGCAGGGGCTGTGAGAGGTGCCAGGCAGGACAGGCAGCTCTTCTCTTGCCCAGCCCTGGCTCTGTGCCTAACCCTCAGCGTGCCTCTGCTGCCTCTGCTTGCCTCACTGCAGAAACAAGTGCAAAACGCCATGGCAGGGAGCTGGAAGTGTTTTCCTGAACTCTTGTACCACTGGAAACAGCTCCTCAAAGCCAAGGGGAAACTCCTGCTCGGTGCCTGCTGATGAAGTTTTTGGAAATGGGCAGCTCAGCATAACCCAGTCATGCCCAAGGAAGGGACAATTTCACAGCTCTGCAGGTAGAGCAGAGGCTCCACTAGCTCAGTTAAAAATGTACAAGTCACTTGATCGCGATCTTAGGAAAAAAAAAACCACAGTGAACCAAAAATTATTCCCTCACAAATAAGATCACTTTGGCTAAGTTACTTGCTTCCCCTTCAGAGGAGATTTAAGGTTTTTCTCTCTTCCTCTGCAATCTGGCTCCCTTTTGAAGTTAAAAGAAAGAAAGGTTCAGGGGCTTTTTTACTTAAGAAGAAAAAACAACCTTCTTCTCTTTGAAACTATTTTTTTAGACAATTGCTGTCTCAAATTTTAACAAATATTCACTAATTTGCACCTTGTTCAAAAGCAAAACAGTAGGTTTGATTTTTTTTTTACTATTTTTTTTTTCATATTGAATGTTACTTTCCTTTTCTTTGTCTTGGTGGCAGAAGGGAGAGTCTTAAAGAAATCAAACTACCAGCTCCCTTCCAGATTTTCACAATTTGTTATATAATTTCTTAAAAGGAGCCATAAGGCCACTTGGAGGGAAAACAGAAATCTTCTAAAAAGAAGAAAGAAAATAGATTTTTTCACCCATCCTCTTGTAGATAAAGTAGATGAGACTAAAAGAGGCATTTCATTTGAAACATTGAATTTGAGCCCAAGAAAAAAAGCTGACAAGGTGTCCCTGCTAGGAAATTCATTCTCAGCAAGCAGACAGAGGAAACCAAGAGGCTTTCTTCAAGGACAAAGAGAAAAGAAGTTTGGAAAAATATGAGCTCAATTTAAAACACCCTTTTTGGCGGGTTTTTTTTGGGGGAGGAGGGGGGTGGTTTACATTTGCTTTTCCCAAGCTGTATGAGAATAGATGTGTGGGAGCAGAATGGGGTTCTGTGTGTTCCAGGTGGGGCAGGTGCAGGGATGATGGGCAGAGCTCTGTGTGTGTGTCCCTGCAGCTCTGCCTCAGAAACACCACAAGGCTTTAATGCTGGATTTTAGGAACCAGGTGCTCGGGCTGCTCACGCTGCTCTGGGTTGCTCCAGCAACCAGGAGCTCATCTGGGCAGCCACTGAGATTTCCCTGAGAGAACATCACCAGCTGTGTGAACATCACCAGCAGGGTGTCACAGCCACCAGGAAAGGGCTGCCCACAAAAACGGGGAGCAGAGAGGGTCTGCACCGTGCTGCTCCTGCCCTGGGGGGTTTGGGGTGGGTTTGGGAACAGACACTGCACCCCCTTTCCAAGCATCTCATGTGGAGAGGCTGGCCAGTCCTCCCCTGGAAACCAGTGGGGCCTCCAGACTCCTCCATCCCCTAGCCTGCCTCCATCTGCTCCCTCCTCACTGGCACCCTTCATCCCCCTGCAGGCTGATGGATGCTCCCAGCCTGTCCCTTCCCAGAGGGAGCAGATCCTGCTGCAGCATCTCCCAAAAACTCCAAACCACATCGACAGGCCTGACCATTGCATCTCCTCTCCTCCAGGATGGGCTGAGCTCCTCGTGGCCAGCCCCAGCCTGCTGCAGCTCCTGCAGCCCACAGCTGGAGAGAAGCCCCAGGGTGCTGGGCTGGGAGCACTGCTCAGGGCTGGGGGGCTTCAGGCCAGGGGGGAGTGGGGAGACAGAGAGGACACAAAGTGAGAGCCAGGGGTCAGAAGGATAAAGGTGTTTCCAGATAGGACAGGCTGATTCCACACCCAGCACTGGAGCTGGGCAGGGGTAAAGACTGAATGGCTTGGGGAAGGAAAAACCAGCCCCTGGCTTGTTGTTGTTTGTGGGTTTATGAGCACCAGTGTGTGCGGTGGTGGGTGTGTTTGCACAGCTCTAATCAGCTAAACAGTTTGTCTGTAGCCCAGCAAGAATGGCAAATTAACCCAGGATTCTGGTGCTGGAGACATTTTGTACTGGAAAGATGTGTTTGGTGGCAGACTCTCAGATTCCCTCCTGGATCACGCATTTCCATCAAGGATGTTTTCTCTCCAATGAAAAGCAGGGGAAAACAAAACCAAACAGCCAAACACCCTTTCCAATAAAAATAAATGAGATTAAGCATCAAAACATATCTGCCATTTGCTTACAGAAAAATATTAAGTCAAAGCCTTCACTAGCAGACTTTCAGGTCTTTTCAGCTCAAAACAGCAGCTCATTTACAAGTTTCCTCCAATTTTTTTAATACTTTCAGATGAAAATCAAACCAGTATTAATCCAAATGGAACTTCCCTTTTTCTCTTTCCATCTTTTTTTCACTGAACTTTCCCTCTGGGACTGTCCCCATCAGTTCTCTGCTCTCCAGGGAGCTCTGCAGAGCCATTCAAGGATGCACAGCCAAGACCGAGGAGTTTCTGTGGCCCCGTTCCTGCCTGCACCACACCAGCTGAACCCAGACCCTGCAGGAGGCACGTGGAATGTCCACTCCTGGGGCCAGCCTGCCCTGCCTGCCCAGGTGTGCCTCTGCTTCTCTCAGTCAAGAAGATTGGCTGCATTTTTCCCCAGCCTGTCTCGAGCTGCACCTCCTTGGTGAGAGCACAGCACAGCAGCTGCCTCCACCAAGCTGAGGAGCAGGAGAACCAGCACCTGGTCAATCCTTTATGGGTAACTTGGTCATGTCATGCAAATGAAAAGTGTTCTGCATTAATATAGCCTGGCCATGATGCTATTATGATAGAGATAACAGACCTGAGTTCTCACTGCACCAGGGAACGGGTTCCAACCACATCCTGCTTCATTAGCAGCCACCTCGTGCGGTCATTAAAGGTGCACTACAAAGCTCTGGATGTGTGAGGGGGACAGGGACAGGTGAGCAGGGCAGGGCATCATTTCAGGGACCTCTTTCTGCTCCTTCAAGACTCACGGCGAGGTCACCACTGTTTGCTCTTTTCCTCCCTCTATTCTTTGCCTGCTTGGTTTTCACAGATTAGAAAACCAGGTTTCAGCTTTGCTGGCCCAGATTGTTCCTCCCTCCTCCCCAGCCATATCAAAAGCCACAGGAGGGTATTTATACAAGGAAAGCTTTGCAGAGAATCCCCTCCTTGGTCCCTGTGGAGGGCTGGGTTTGTTCTTCCCCAGCTCCATGCAGCAGAAGAGCTGCTTTCAAGCCTACCTCCTGCAAAGACAGCAGTGCCAGCCCCAGCAGTGAGGAGCCTGCTCCTGCCTGCACTGCCTCCATCCTGGGCATGTCCCAGCCCTGCTTTTGGTAGCACATGGGATTCCCAGGGTCCTGCAACCCTGCCATGGTGCTTGAGGCTGCACCTCTCTCCACAGCTTATGGGACTGATTCCTGCCAGCAGCTCAACAAGACAAATATCTCAACACAGAGACATTTCTCCAGTTATTATTTTTTCTTAGCCTTTGGTAACAAACTAGGGAAAACAGAAGCTGAGGTCTCCTCCTCTTCCTCACTGCTGGCACCCTTGTGCTCCCAGGCAGGAGCCATTCCCACAACCCCTCACTGCAACTGATTCCCCAAGCTGCTTCCCAGCACCCAGGGGAGAGGAAAAGATCATTATTGCTTTCAAAATGAGACTGTGAAGAAAATATACAACCATTGCAAAACAGTAATTGTATTTCCCAGGGTGGCCCTTTGCTGCCAGATACTCAAGGAACCCAGTTCCAGCTCTGCTCCTCATCCCCAGCCAGCTCTGGGCACACAGCACATCAGTACCAGGGCATACTGTGGGGCACAGCAGGGATGGGAAGTGCCTGGAAGTATTTAAGGCCAGGCTGGATGGGGCTGTGAGCAGCCTGCTCCAGTGGAAGGTGTCCCTGCCCATGGCAGGGAGTTTGGAGTGAGCTCATGTTAAGGCTCCTTCCAACCCAAACCATTCATGAACCTGTGATTGCGTGATTCTTTTTTTATGATTCCATGGGCTAATGGTGCTGCCTGCTCTGCAGGGATGGGGCTGAAAGCTGCAGCCACAGCCTCCACCACTCCTTCCACAGCCCCAGGCTTTGGCTGCAGGGTGCTGCAGTGCCAGCTGGAATCAGCAGCCTTACCTGGGACCACACCCTGAGGAACCTCTGCCTCGCTGCCTCCCTCCAGCCCAAAAGCTCAGGGAGAGCTCCCCCACACTCACCCCATGGGTCCAGTCCCACCCAATGCTGCTGCTGCAGCCCCACATCCCCTGTGGCTGCTGTGGTTTGAAGTGTTGTGTTTGTTTTCCTTCACTGCAGACTTTCAAGAACAAATGTGAAAGCTGGGGAAAGAGCTCCTAATGCCCCCTATGTTTCCCCTCAGGAGCAGAGCTATTCCTTACTCTGCTTTAGACTTTTAAGATGTTGCTGCCTCTTTTTTCTCCCCTCCTCGCTGCTGCAGAGCCAGGAGCCGGGCTCGGGGAGCAGCTGAGCATCCCCAGCCCCAAAACGGGGAGCAGGATGGGGCTCATGGCTCCTGTCCCACAGCGAGCTGGCCTGCCTCCTCCCAGCAGCTGTAATGAAAGGCTTTGAACCTAAAAATGAAAGGAGAAAGGGAAAGGATGTTCCCTTTCCTCCCCTGGCACATCCACACGCACACACACTCCTGCGGACCTCTCCTTCGCCTGCTATATCAAATGGCCCTGTCTTTTTGAAGTTACCATGGCAGTGAGAGCAGAGCAACAGCACAACTCGCAGAGGGGGGGAGAGCAAAGGAAAAACGCCGGCACAGGGAAGGGGAGGACAGAAAGGGGCCGAGAAGATCCTCTGATGTCTACAAGATGTGGTGCGGGAAAGGCTTTCCCACTGGAGAAATTAAAATAAGCAAATAAATATCCAGCCATGAGAGGGCAGACAAAAAGTAAAGAAAGGCGAGATCTAAGAGCGGAGCTGGGAAAAGGACTAAAGTAGAAGCAAAGCAGAGACAGAAATTCAACTAATTAGAGAACAAGGTGTGTACAGAAAGAAAAGGAGATGTAGGTGAAATAGGATTTGGCATCCTAACCTAGAACAAAGATAATTTCAGGAGACAAAACAAGAACTGCCAGTGACAGGTTGCTTTGGGGCAGCCAGTTCAGCCACTGCCAGCAGTCTCAGGGTCCCCTCCCTCCCTACACCCAGGAGAGCACCCCCTGCCAGACCTCTGGCTCTCCAAGCCCAAGCAAGGCCAGGCCCAGCAGACCCTCTTGGCTGTGTTTGCTTGCACTGAGCAGCTCAGAACAAGGCTTGAGCTCAGGGGTGTTCCCCATCAGGAAACCCCCACACCCTGCTCAGCCCCGCTGCAGCTGCTCCCTGCAAACCCAGGCTGACCCCGCACATTATCCCAGCCCTGCTGCATGTCCACGGGCTGTGGCAGGTAGGGACACAGTGGATGCTTCAGAAAGCTGGCACAGAGAGACAGCACGGTGTGGGGAGAAGGAGGGACAGCCTTATCTCAGCCCAGAGGCTGCTGCTGGCTGCACACAGCCTCGCTGCACCGCTCCGATTCCTCGCCGTGCTGTGAGGATGCAGCTCAGGTTCAGAATCCTGTCCCCACTGAGTCAGGAGCCAAGCCTTCCCTCTGCACCTGGATAATGTGAAACTGGGGCTCTAAGGAGCTCATGACCAGCCTAGAAAATCCCCTGCACCGTGGCTGGGAAAGCACCACTGACCTGTCTTCCAGCCAAGATTAGGTGTCTTCTAGCATGGATCTGATCTACCCCAGCAACAAGGACTCAGCATTTCCCTCTTGGGCTATTCCACAGATTTCCTCACCAGAAAGTAATTCAAAACATCCCATTTTTTCTCAGCATGAGCCTGTACTCCCAGTAGAGCCATGCTAAATAATTCCTTTTTGCTTTGGAAGTTTAAAATCTTCATCTGTCATTTTGGCATTGTACCTTATTTAAAATGGTTGACATTTCTTCAATTCCAGGCTTACCTGGAGGGTGCTAAGCAGAAGACCAAGAGACTGGAAAACTTTGCAAAGCAAAAAATCTTATAGAAGAGGAGTGTGGGATGAAAACAGCATCCCACGCATACTTAAATACCAGCATCCAGAGTGAGCAGGATTATGATTGCTTGGCCTGAAACAAATGGTTCCACTTTTGCTGCGGCTAATACCATTAAATAACCAAGAGAGCGAATGTCACTGATTAGAAAATAGCACGGAGCGTTCGCAAGCACTAATCAACTTCACAGAAATGTTAACTTTCAGACCTAAAAAACCCCTTGACAGTGTCCCTGTGAAGTTATTTCGGGTGAGGCTGTGCATACCGGAGCTGTCCCTTCGCATTAGGCTTGATCCCTGCTCGCCGTGTGCAGCACGGTGAACCCTTAATGCTTTTCAATTACATGACAAGCAAAGCAACTTATTGGTGCTCCTTATGGTAATGTCCCAATATTTTTCATATTTATGATATCTAATTACATTTGCTCTTGATAGTGATGTAATGTTTAGGTATGGAAGATTGAGAAGTCCGCTCTAATGTTAATATATTTACATTATTAAAAAGTAATACATTACATAGGCAGTCTGCTGTGTAGGGCTGGATTTCTAGATGAGCTCTCAAGGCAAATCCATTATCTTCTCCCTCCTCCTGTCCCCTGTACAGATTCTGATAACTGGCAGTGTTTAAAGTGACTGTAGCTGGTATCATGGTGCCAAAAGGGAAAAGGTATCTTACACATGCATGAAATTAAATAGGCCCAGGGGTCTCAGAGGACCACACTGCATTACCAGGCAGAGGAATTCAAGACATTAGCTGAGAAGATCAGCATTTCAAAAATGGTGCAAACAAAACCCTCAAGAGGGCTGGAGAAAGGCGGGCTCACTGTGCAGTGCCATCAGAGGCACTTTCTGTGAAAGTTTTAGCTGGAAGAGAAGTCTCCTCAAGACCCTTTGGTTTTAAACTGCCTTTTCTCCTTTGGCCAGGGCATCGTGCATGTCTGATGATCATCAGGACATGCTGCACATCTTATTGCCCTCTTCAGATGAGGAGAAATGATGTGTTTATAGGAGAGGTTGAGCAGCTCTGTTCCCTAAGGATCACCTTCTGGGAGGGACACGTTCCCTTTGGGACTGTCTCCTCCTCAAATGCCTCCTCACCCATCACATCTTCGGAAGTTCACCGAAGAAGCCAAGACCCAGGCTGGTGCTTCATACATTTTTTAGACACACCTCAAGTAGCTAACTCAGGGCTAAAATGTGTTATTCAATATTACATGTCTGGTTGACTCAAGAAAGATGTCAACTGCAAATGAAAATTGGGGGGACGGGAGGCAGAAGCTGAGAGCAGCCTTTCACCAGGGAATATTCACCAACCCAGCAGGTACTGAGCATCTTCATCCTCTGCTGTGATCTGTGAGAGATGAGCTTGAGCCACACCCCCTCAAAATCCTCCTTAAACACTGGCTCCACAGCAAAACCTCTAAAGAGCCCTTTTCTCACAGCAAAAATTAGTGAGAAACACAAGGGGACAAAAAGATGTCCAGCAGCACCAGTGCTGGAGGAGAGACCAGCCTGTGCAGGGTTCATTTACAAATTCCCAATAAATGACAAATGGGTTTTTAATGAACAGCACCTGCAGCAGCGGTCTCAAGGCTCAAGTAGTTGACACTGAGAAAAGACAAGTCTGGGGCACACAAGCCCTGCTAATAAACACGAGATAACAAAACAAAACAAAACAAAACAAAATAAAAAAAAAACCACAACATGTAAAACAATTTCAGAATATGTACCAACTTCAGCAAGTCTACCTGATCACCCATGAGCTGCTTATAAACCATAGTTTGTGCAATCAGTGGCACATTAGGAACCTCCTGCCTGGGGCACATGCACTGTGAGAGACCCTGAATGTCACCTGGAAGGACAGCTTGGCCCTGGACAGGTTAACTGGACAAGGAGGAGATGGGGAGGTGGCCCTCCAGCACCTGCTTCATCTAGGGATTTCCATTCAGTACAATGTGCTCAGGTCTTTCAAAAGGAAAATACACAAAACTAGGTCTTCCTGGCTATTTCTACTGCTTTGGATGTAATTTCTGTCTCCTTAGAGTGATGTGTGCTTACACTGAGGAATTGGAAATGACTCCTGAGTCAGTAATAGTGGTGGGGAGGAGGGGGGTTGCCTGCAAGTCAGAACTCATCTACATTGACAGAGAAGTTGTAAGGCAGCTTCTGTGATTTCCACCCAAATTAAGCCCAGCACAAAGGAGGATTCTCAACCTCTTCCTTTAATGAGCACAGAGCTATAAGGACAATTACTCTGAATGAAATAAAATTAATTAACGCACACATTTGGGGACTAAAAATGCTTATTATCTAATATGTATGAATTTGACCTAGCTTAAAATTAATGACAGAGCCAGGATGTACATGGCATTCAGGTTACATAAAACTGCAATAAACATGGTGCAAAGAGAGATGTTGCTGATCCTTTTAATATCAGCACTGTGAGAGCTCAGAATAGCGGATGAAAGCATGTGCTGTACATAATTTTCATAGAAATTTGCTTCAGTTGAGCTTGTACTTTACATGTGTTTTAACAACTGAACTTGCTGGCAGGAGTGAGCTTGGCAAAGTGATTATTAGGTAATACTTCTATGAACATTTTCTGGAGCTGGAATTCTCCTTTGGAAAAAGGCTTGCACAATGCAGCACTTTGCTTTCCGGGATGCCAGTAGCACTCTCGTAATTGATTGAGTTTGTGGTTGCCTGCATCCTGGCATTTCAGCCTGGATGCCTGCTTCAAATGCTTCATCAGGAATTTTTATTCTTGGAGGATTCTTTCAAGGAGAAGCATTCATCCAACCTGAGAACATAAGTACACCATGTGGCCTACTGATCCAATTAGACTGACCAATGCACTTAAACTCCAGCATCCAGAAATATGCAATTAATTAATCACTTACTTGCAGTCAACAGGCCACAACTTATTTGTCTAACTTATCTAGGAAGAAATAACTGAATTATGAGGACATTCAAGAACATCATAAATTGTTTGTGGATTATAGCAAGGCAAAGTTTATTAAATAACTCATCCAAATTACTTGGGCCATTTTATGTATGACAGAATAATTTTTGTGTATAAGAACTTCTTGGATGATGTTAAAGAGTAATTCTATCTGGATAGTGGCTGTGAAATCACATTTGGCATCTTGAGAACTTTAGCTCAGCGTGCTTCTCTTATTCCAAAAAATGTAGAAATGTGTAGTTTTGTTCATTGGTCCAAAAAATGAGCTTAATGGAAGTGAGGCACCACAGGCCCGCCTGTGCTGCCTGATAATAGAAGGCAAAGCCCCTTTTTGCAGAAGAGAGCTCCCAGCCACCCTCACTGGAACCCCTCAGGCCTACCCTTGGAGAGTGCCACCAAAAGCCACCCAGGGATGCACAAAGGATCAAAATAAATCCTGCCATCTCTGCGTTGAGGACAGAGGAAGATCTGTGCCTAATTATAGCGCCCATTTCCCCAGCCAAGGCGAGGATCCTTCGGCGTTCCAGCGCCTCCCCCGCGCCTCCAAACCCGGGGGAGGGAGGAGAATTGGATGCACATGGTTCAACAGGATTTGGACCAAGGATGGCTGAAACTTGGCATGCCTCGTGAATCCAGCTGTCTCCTACACACACAAATCCTAACAGAGCCAATGTGGAAGGAGCACAATAAAATCTTCCCTGCTTGTGTTCGCGTGTCCGCAAGAACCTGGACCCGCCTGGGCCCAGAACAGAAGGGAGATGCAAAAGGATAAAATGGAGAGCTGGCTTCCCTTCCCTCTGCAGACACAGCTGTTAAGAGCACTCTTGGGAGCAGGTTTCTCGGGGCTGGCAATGCCAAGGAAAGGGGAAAGGATGGCGAGCAGCTCTCACTCCCTGCGTGCCAGTTCCTGAGTGCCCCTGGCACTGAGTGGCTGCTGTTGGGATTTGCCAGGGAGGATGGGCTGTCTGCAAACCCCAAATGCACCCAGGGTGTGGGGTCAGTGTACAGGGGGAAAGATTAATGGAGAAAAAGCCTTTTCCCATGGCTGTGATGGGTTGAGGCAGCTCTAGGGACACAAGGGCTGGCCCACAGCACCAGTGACAGGGAGTGGCAGTGAAAGCAGAATGAAGACATTCCATCCCTTGGTCAGAATGCCATGGATCAGAGTTTTCTGAACTAAGCCACAGGTTTTTGCATGTAACCCCATTTTTCTACAGTGAAATCTCCCATGTATTACTCCCATGTAATTCCTTATTCAATACTTCTATAATCCTATTTTTCTTCTGGGGAGATTTCCTTCACTTTGTCTGCCCCCAGATCCACATCAGGATAGAGGCTTGATTTATTCCTGAGGGAGAAGTCTATCACCACTCCTCCCAGCTGCTGTGAAGCAGTCTCTCAACCCTGCAGAGGCAGGACCCTTTCCTACTCGTGTTATTAGCATTCCCTACTACTTGCATGTTATTTTTCTTTTTCCTCTTCATTCTCTTTTTTTTTTTTTTAACTTCTGCAGTGAATTCTGCTTCAACACCCACATGTCTGCTATTGAAGCCAATCAGCAGGATTGACTCAGGTAAGTTCTTTTATTAGGTACTGATTTCTTTGTGTCTGATGTCTTTATCCAGACTCCTTTGAAAATCCCATTTTGGCTGAGCATATTGAAGCAAATGCCTCTCTCACTCTCTTTCATTAGCAATTTTAGGGCAGCTCTGGCAGGTTTTTCACTCCTCTCTCTTGAACTCAGAGGGAAAAAAAAATCTGCAGTAGTTTTATCTCTTTTCACTGTCTCCGGAGGATGTCCTGCCAACACTCCCCCACCCCCAAAATTGGACAGAAAAATGTAGGTCTTGGGTAGTCTGATGGGCTGAGATTTGGAAGCAACAACATTTCACGACACTGGCTTTCTAATTTCCTCAGACTAGAATTAGTTCTGCCACCAACATTTTGCCCAGGGCCCCCAACCCCAGGAGTGCTCACAGTGTGTGTCTCTCTCACATATTATTATGCTCCAATGAGGATGTTCCTAGCAGAGCCCTAACGTGTCTGGCACGGATTCATGTTATATCTAGGTTTTGACATTGGGCCTGCTCCTATAGAAGTCAATGTCAAAATTCCCTGTGAGTGTTCAAGCACAAGGATCAAGCCCACTTCCCTGATTTATGCAAGTTATTTTTATATGATAGTGAATTGGATGCAGTATTATAAAGTCTGGAATTAATCTGCATTCTAATATATTATAAAAACCGGCAAAAAAAAAAAAATCCCAAATTAACATCCTCCTTAACCTTTATTTTTATCAAGTGTACTAAATCAACTGAAGAATAATTGCTCTGAGGACTATGCCAAATGAGTGCACATTTAGTTTACATATTCCCTAATGTAATATGAATTGATGAACTTTCTGAGATACACATGATATAAATGATCATGATGTGCCATTCTTAATTCCTTTCAATTGTCTCTGTGAAAACACTTTGCTCTTAGAATGAAAAGTGAGTTACGTGCATTCTGGACCCACAGGAGAGAGGGAAACACACTTGTAAGAATTTGCCCTTTTGGAAAGAAGTGGAGCTTTTCTAAACCAAAAGGTCAAAACCCTGCTGTACAGCCACTGGCTGGGACTTGGATTACTGCAGCGAGGAGAATAAAGTCCAGCCCCTCTCAGCTCTAGAAAGGATCAGTCTCAGTTGGGCCCACCACACCGTGATGGTCCTTCCTCCACATCAGCTTCCTCATGAAGGAAGCTCAGCTCCCAGCCCAGCTCAGCACCTGCCCAAGACTCAGACCTGTCTCAGAAGAGAGGAGGAGTGGCTGCTCCTCCTTGTGCACCTTAGGTCAGCTCTGGGCCAAGTGCACTCACAGCCCAGCTGGAAGGGTGAGCCACAGCCTCACAATGGGCAAGCAATGAGCCACTGATGTCCCTCTGTGTTTGGCCTGTGTCTGTCCTGCCCCTGGCACCAGCTCCCTCTGGCCACAGCAAGCACCTCCATGAGCATGAAAACCTCACAATGACCCTCTCTGCTTCTCCTGCTGACCACTGGCAGAGACTCTCTGTGGCATCATTTCACTATCACATGCAATTACCAGATGTTTTCCATACCCTCTGAGTCTCCCAACCTTGTACGACCTTGGGCACATCTTCTCTGGTCTTCAGTTTGCCATCTGTTAACTGGGGCATGATAATGTGTTACAGGTTTTAGAGCCAAATAGGATAAGCAGTCATCTGAGTTGGAGTGCTGTATAATAGAGGCCACTGGACTTCCCTGAATTCTCTTTTCAATCAAAGCAAACCTCTTGGAAAATGTATCCTGCTTTGATTTGCTCATAGCTAGACTCTGAGGATGCAAAGGAAATGTGGTAAACGGTGCCAACGTTAATTACCATCACAGACAGATATGTCTGTGTTCAGCTCCCTGGATGGACTCCTGTATTTGCTGAGCAGAAGTGTCCAACAAAAAGGTTTGCTGCTCAGATAGCTCAGACCACGATCAAAGCACCTTTCCTCTCCTGTTATGGCACTGAACCGTACTAATAACACACTCTAATAGTAATATTTATCAAATGTTCCAGTCCCTGCCTTCAGCCATATGGTTCCTCCCCGGATCTTGCCAAACTCCCCTCAGCGGGTTTGGCACCAGGGAAGGGATGCCAGCGCTGAGCTCTCCCCTCTCCCTGTCCTCTGCACAGATTCCGATGGCTCCGGGCACAAAGGGGGCCCCATCTCCATTAACCTTGATGGGTCCTCCTGCAGTGCCAATAACAGCGCTTGGGGGGATCACAGAGCGCTGCCCAGGGAGAAACTTTTCTTCTCTGACACCTGTGAGCAATCTGGAGCCATTAGCCATTTCACTCCAATACTAATGATGCTCCCTTCAGTCATTATCACTTATTTTTTTTTTGTAAAACCCTCGGTAAAGCTGAATCTAACAGGTCATTAAAAGCCCAGGGAAGCCCTGACTGACTTGATCCCAATTGTTCCTTATGTCTGACAAGATTTTCCCTATTGAGCATTTGACTTGCATTTTATGTTGCCTCATTAAACTGTGCTAAACTTTAATCAAGGTCAAATAGGGGCAAATCTGCCTTTCCAGAATCCAAACAGCTCGCACCTAGGTGCTGATCTGCAGCTTGTGCTGCTGCACAGGCTCTCCCCGAGGATGGAGCCCAGTGGATTTCGTTTAAGTGGGGCACGACCTGCACCCCACAGGGCCCGTGGAAAAAACAGGACACATGGTTTCTTATACTTCATTAAAGTCTCGTTCAAATCCTACCCCAATGCCTCCAAAGTTAAACGCCTGGACCAGGAATCAGCGAAGGAAGAAAGCTGTGTCACAGCATGAATAAAACATATTCTAATTTTATCAACACCTAGAGTCCCTGTCTTTAAAATCCTGAGGTATTTTTTTTTCCTTTATAAGGTATATGATGAACAGCCGATTACATTTTTGATGTCTTTTAATGATCATAATTAAGTATGATCCATCATTGTAATTTCACCACTAAATCAAGGTAGATCACCATAACAGTCATGATAAATCATGCTCTTTGCACAACTCTTCCTGAGGATGAACCGGAAAATGAAGTTAGAGGACTTCAGAACCTCTCTGCTCCGTCAGCAGGACACTGAGCAGCAAGTGCATCCCCTTGGCACCAAGAGGATGAGATGAGTGGGAGCACTCAGCTCCCCTTGCATCCAAGGGCTGTGTGGCTCCTGTCGAGAGCTCTGTCTCTGGCTCTGCTCTCCCACATCTCAGCAAGTGCATTCTTGCTCATCCCTTCTGCTTATTTTTCCCCCTGAAAGTCCAGGGTCAGTGTTTCTTATTGGAAGGAAGGTGGTATCTACAACAAACAGCTCCTTGGGATATTTCCTCTGCAAAACCTCGTGTTTCTCCTTTCAAAGAACAGGAATAAATGTACAGTCTCACCAGCCATGGCTAAAGCCAAAGTCCTCACCATTGTAGGTCAGGTATGACCCCTTACCCAGCTCCATATTTATTAACACTCCAAATTACTCTCTAAGGAAGCTGACACTGGGACCATTAAGGCTTCCACATCACTTCAGATATCTCATCATATGTTCCTTAACAGGAAAAATCTTGATAGAACTAGTGACATTAATTTCCCTTGGCCAAATTCAAGCTTGAGGGTCTACATGAAAGTCTTTTCCAGACTTTCGTCTGCAATTTCAGTTCTGTTAGACACTGTTCTGCAGTGTTACATGCCACAGATGGCTGCCTACCCAAAAAGTGTGATAAGAGCTCCTGGGAGTATAAAAAGCAAAAATCTTATGTAAGTTTCTCAGCCCAAAAGTTGAGCAAATAAGTGCTAAAGTATCTTGTTGACTGCTCTAGAAGTCTCTGGAGGAAAAATAAATAGTGGCACTAATATAGAATATTGATTTTTCTATGTAGTTTTGTGTGATGGAGCATGCTACAAGTTCTCCAACCCAAGCTCTTAACAACTCATATAAGAGATGTACAGTACTCATCATCCAACAAATGAGGAAACTGAGTTTTGTAGGTGTCAAATACTGTTGTACAGGATGCCAGTGACCAGCTTTTTCCAGGCACTAGGTATGGTTTCCTCCTAAAGAGCACAGAGAACAGAACAAGGTCCCTGGAGAGGACAGTAAAATGGTAAATTTCCCTCATCATGGTCCAAATGAAAAGTACAGTAAAGGCCATACATCACAGTGAGATTCCCCACTCTCCTGCAAGCTAGCAGAGGGCTCCCATCACTCCCAGACTTCTTTCTCACATTTATTTTAATCAAGTTTCTGTCATTTTCAGGTCTGGGTACAGCATGATCAGCTCGACCTGCCTTTGGCTCTGTGTCAGGGGTGTCATATTATCCATCCGTGTTACACTGGCAATGCTTGATAGCCAGGAAGGTCATTTCATCTCTGATAATTCCCCCAAAGGGGATATGAAGGTAGAATGATTACAGAGTCATATACCTTCTTGCAGAATACCTCATCTTTGTTCCCAGATTATTTAAATGATAAATGGAAATTGGCCAGGGAAAATCACTTAGAAATGAATTGTGGTCATAAGCCATAGGAAACACATTTGGTTCCCAGAAAGACAAAATAAAAATCATCAAAGCTTATTGTCTTTACTAGATACAGCCTAAAAACAGATGTTTAAAGTATTGTAGATTTCATACCACATACTCTTATTAGGGAGGGAAACACCATGAGGCAGAGTTCTGGTTTTGTGGGGGTATATCACCACACGAATGGCCCAATAATCTGAAATAACCTGTCCAAACCTGGAGCTGGTACTCTGATGATCTAGAGAGAAGGCATGTGTACAGCCAGGCTCTGTAAGCCAGAGGCACTCACATGCTAATCTTAGACTGTGCCAAGCTAAGACGAAGCAGAGATGCTCCTACATAGCTAAAAAAATAACCTGGGAGCTTAGATCTGAGCTCTTTCCAACTGAGGATGACAATACAGTAATTCTAAAAATGTATTATAATTTTTCTTCCCTCTGTCATCTAAAGTTTTGCTTTTGCTGCTGCCTTTGTTCACATGCTTTGAAATACAAGTAAATACCTCTTACAATCATCTCTTTGTGCAATCAGCTGGGAGAAGCCAGCAGGGGAATGCCAGTGAGGATGGCAAGGTTCACCCCCTCACGCTGCCCCTGCGCAGCCAAGTAGCCTTGGGCTACCCAGCCCAGCCCAGCAAAGCCATCTCAGATCTCCTGACTGCAAAACGAGATTGCAATAATACCGCTCTCTGATGCTTAATTAATGGTGGGGAAGATCTCTGCACGGTGACTGCACTGTCAAAATGCCAATGCCTTTGCCATGTTGCTTACAAGACGAGCAGTGACAGCAGGCAGGTTGTGGCGGTGCTCACCGTCCTCAGCGGCACCGCGGGCACGCTGCTCTGCCTGCTCCTGCCCAGCTCCCGTCCCCTGGCTGATGTTTAAATCATAAGGTCTTTAATGCAGAGGCATTCCTCGCTCAGGATCAGCCCGGCCTGGGATCCTGCTTCGTGGCTAGAGCTCGGAGGCGTTGTGGGAGTACAAATATTATCGATGTAAACGGCTCCCTGCTTAGCGGCACAGGTTGAGTTTGTGGGCATGTACTGAAATCCACCTGCTTTTCCCCCTGCTCTGGGTTTTTTCTTTATTGACAGCTTAATCACCTTTGTGTCTGCTGCTTATCTTGGAGGATTTGCTATGAATTGCATTCAATTGCTTCCACTGTGACAATATCTACTTTGCTAATTAACCGCCTGGTGGACACGGTTACAAGCCACAATAAATATTTTCTGTCCAAGAGAATAATCACGATGCTGCCACCTGACCTGAAGGGGTTTTCACATCCTTTGATTTTGGGTTGTTTTTTTTTTCTTTTCTTTTTTATTTTGGTCTTAAAACTCTCTTAGGTGTCTCACTGCAAATGCAAACAGATGTTTCACATCTTGGCTCAATGACCCATTCTACAAACCTAAAACACTAAAACTTCAGGCACGGATGTTTCTATCAAATGAAAAGTCCATATACTCCTTTCAGCCTGGTACAAAAGATGAAAAAAACAAAGGTTAGCCTAGGGAAGCTTAGTCTCCAAAAACCATCAAATCCTTGGAGACTACCAACAATATTAGTAATTACTGCTCAAAGCAAAGCTGAGTTGGCATGGAGACCACCAAGACCTGGGTCTTTAAGAGATCAGCTCCTATTCAACACATATATTAAGTGCTGTATTAAGCACCTACTGAACCCCAGAAAAAATATAATCACAGAATTATTTCTAAATGGACTTTTTAGTTTTTCATGTCAAGAAAGGGGGCCATGAATAGAAAGGGCAAAAATCAGCGTGGAGAAACATTTACCTCAGCCTATCTAGGTACCATTAATCACCCTTTCTGGAAAGCCTGGTACAAAAGCCATTAAAATTTAAGACAGGAAAATCACTGCCATTCCTACAGCTACAGCTATTGCTGCTGCTACTACTCTTAATTAAGGTCTGAGAGCAGTTAAACATTTAAATATGATATGGCTTAGAGGTGAGCTGACTTGCCAAATGGGGAAAGAAAACATTGTCAAACAGAATCAGGGAGAGGAGCCCAGGCAGGAAAATTAGAGGGACAAAGAAATTCGGGATGCTCTGCCAAGCACCTGCACTGGGACCAGCAGCCCCTTCTCAGGGGTGAGGTCAAAGTTATCATGGTCTCAGACACTAAATATGAGCACAAATGCTGATTCTGAGGGGGCTGTTCTGCTCAGGTACCCTAAGACATGTCTCAGAGGAGGTGGTTTTTTTGAGGGCCACCTAACACAAGAAAGCAAGGAGCTGCTGAACACAACCCTGGGGATCCTTCCCTGGAGAAAAGCCCAGGTCAAGAGCCAATATGAAATGGAGAATCAGAGTCACAGCCAGATGAGTCACATTTTCAGCTGTAGAACCCAGTCCTGGCAGACCTCTGGGTGATGGAGGGGGTTTGCAGCATTGCTGAGCACCAACCACTCGACATAACTTGCGCTCAGAAGCGGCTCTGGGCATTACCCGTGAAGTTATTGTCGTATTGTATAATCCACATTTGCTTTATGATGACACAGTGTCTTCCCTGCTGGATATTTTACTTTTCAAGCACTAAGACAATAAACTACAGTCCCTGACAAGAAATGTTTTCATTGCCATTGTTTTAGAAACACATGTTTTCTCATTCACTATCAGCACCACCTAAATCAAAAGAGGTGACTTTCACAATAAATCAGATAAGAATGGCTCAAAAACTGATATCTGCCAGCTTGTTTTCTCCCTTAATGGTGCTCCTGAGGCAGGCTGAGATGTCTTTTCCCCGAGCAGCCCAGGGGATAGGTGTGAGGAGGATGGCAAGGCACAGACAGAGGCAGACTGTGGCATCACAGCGGTGCCCTGGCTGGTGTGGGTGATCACTGAGCACCTCTCACACTGTGATGGATGGCACTGCATGAAGTGGAGCACTGTGGGAAGTATGCAGAGAAATACAGGAGATATTAACCATTTCCCAGCCCCCCAAAAAGGGGCTGAACAGCTCTCTTGAAAGTCATTGCAAGCCCACAGTACAAGAGCAGGCACTGGCAAGTGCCTTAGGGATCAGAACGGACTTTTGGCTGCCAATTTGAGGATGCAGATGCTGAATAAAATCCAGTACTGTGGTTTTGATGATCACAATTAATGGCTTAGAGTTCTCTTCTCTTCCCCTGCAGTATCCTGGGACGCAGAGGATAAACACAAACGACCAACAGGATCATCTTCAAGCACCTAAGCAGATGTTTGCCCAGCTGGGGATAAGCACAGGTTGTCTCAGCAGCTGTGAGCTGCACTGCACACTTGCACTCTGCATCCACAGATGAACAATAGCCCTGCAATATTCCTCTTCTTGGATGTTGGAGAGGTTTCTGGAGGATGAAAGAAGGGTAAATGGAGGAGCTGTGCACTGCAATTCTTCATCTCAGTCTGCCTCAGCTGGTGAAGCACCACGCTGAAGTGAGGCATTAGCAAAGATGCCTGAGAGGAGCAGGTGGGTGGTGATTAGAGTTATTTCTTCTCTTGCCCTGGGTGAATCTTTTCTGTGCTAAAAGAATGTTTCTCACACACAGGCAGATAACTTATTCTTGCCATTGTCTGCTGTCCTCATTTTCCTCCACAGACAGTGGGTCCAACTTCTCTCCTCAAGGCAAGGACACTCCTTGCCCTCACGTGGTCATTCCCTTCTCCTCAGACCATCACTGTGCTGCTGGTCATTAGGGCACCTTACTCAGACACAGCTTGCCCCTGGAGCCCTTACCACCTTGCATCCAGAGCTTGTCTGAATTTTTAGAAGTTCTGCATCATGTTCCCTTGCATTCTGTATTCATCTACATCACCAGAGCTGTTGTCTGCACTCTCATTATCTCAGACCCCCATTAACATGACATCCTCCAGGATCTTGAGGCATTCAAGCTCACGGTGAATATTGCTGCCAAAACCAGTTCCTTTCCTCACATCACCCCTGTGTACAGCTTTCCCAGAGCTCTGATCCCTGTGGTACCACACAGAGTCTGTATCCATGCATCCTCCCCATGACTAACCATCACTCCAGTCCCATTTTAGCCTGATGGTGCAAACCTCTGCTATTCTGTTCCCTGGGAAACCTTTTCTTTCTTCTTCTTCTTCTTCTTCTTCTTCTTCTTCTTCTTCTTCTTCTTCTTCTTACCCTTCAGGATAACACAGAGTCTTTGTAAACATTCACCTTGTTGTCCTCCTCAAACATTCCTTAAGATGCCAGCTTGTGCTACAAAAATACAGACACCAATTACACTGTTCACGTGTTGCAAACACCATTTAAAAGGGTGTCTTGCATGTCCAGACTGTGGTCTCATTATCTTCTATTTTTCAGTCTCAATGTCTGCATTTCTGTTTGTCTTGTCTCTTAAATGAAAAGTTGTGTAAAGTGGAAACAAAATTTTGTAAAGAAACCTGTACATCACAATCCTGCTACACAACATGGAATCTGTGCAGGAATAACAGGGACATTGCTCCTTCCCCTTGGCAATTTTCCAGAGCAATGCAGGGGTGGTGGATGGTGTCTCCCTCAGATGTTTTCTGCTGGTTTTTCCTCCTGTTCAACCCTTGCCTGTTTCTTGCCTAGTGTCCACTCTTCAGTACAAACTCCTTCCCTTCTCAGTTTTCCCCTGTCCCCAGTTTTTTGTCTCCCTTTGGAGGTTTTGTCCCTCAGCCTTTCCACCACTCAATCCCCTTGCTTCCATCACTCAGGGCCCACCAAAAGCCCCACTTCTTTCCTGCCATCTCCTGTCTCTAGTTCTGCTCTGTCTCCCTGCTGCATTCCTACTTCCCTGGGCTCTCCTGCCTCCCTGTTCAGTCTTTCCACTGATAATCCACGTTGCCTGCTCTCTGCTCATATCTTGAAACACAGGCACATCTCTCACAGATGGAAATAAAAATATATGAAAAGAGGAATGAGAGATAAGACAAGGCCCATTGCCTGTCTCATCCAGCACACTTCCACTGGCACCAGCTGTTCCAGACAAGAGTATTAAAATCCCCTGAGCAGCCTTAGGATTCAAACTCCCCCAACAGGAACATTCAACTGTAATCCCTAATAGTTACAGATCATTTTGTGTCTTAAGGCAGGAAGTTTTATGTGTCTGTATTAAAACATTATAATTCAAGACATGGATATCTCATAACCCAGATGTGGGAAGTAAAGCAGGACTTGCTGCTTTTCCAAATCATGACTCAAAGCAAGGAGGGGGATCAGGACCTGTACTGCTCCTGCCCTGCTGTGATGGAGCACAGGGGGCAGAACCCCATGCCTGCAGGAAAGTGTTGAGGGGCAAAGTGGCATTCTGATGACTTTCTTCAGGTCACAGGACATGGTCAGTCCTTGGTGTCCCAGACAGAATGTCCCCAGCACAGGAAGGACAGAGACCTGTTGGAATGAGTCCAACAAAGATGCTCAGAGGGCTCAGCCCCTCTGCTCTGGATCCAGGCTGAGAGAGCTGGGCTGCTCAGCCTGGAGAGGAGAAGGCTCTGGGCAGACCTGGGAGCCCCTTCCAGTGCCTGAAGGAGCTCTCAGAGAGCTGGAGAGGGGCTTTGGACAAGGGTCTGGAGTGACAGGACAGGGGGAATGATTTCAGACTGAAAGAGGGGAGGTTCAGGCATTAGATTCTTAATTAGATATTAGGGAGAAAATCTTCACTGTGAGGATGGAGAGGCAGGGGCACAGGTTGCTCAGAGAAGATGTGGATGCTCCATCCTTGGAGATGCTCAAGGCTGGGCTGGGTGCTCTGAGCAGCCTGGGACACTGAAGGTGTCCCTGCCCAGGGCAGGGGGGCTGAAGTGGGTAATCTCTCAGGTCCCTCCCAAACCATTCTGTGATTCTGTATCCTAACCCAGGCATCCCTGCTATGTGCAAAAGGGCCCAAGAACTACTACAAATTCACCTGGACTTTGCCAAAGCCCTGTGCCAAACTCCACCATCCCCTGGGACTGCACAGCACGGGCAAGGGCTGTTGGCAGCATTTGCTGTCCCTAAGAGCTGGTTCCTCCCACCCAGGTCAGAATGTGCAGCATTCACAAGGGTCCCACACTCTGGGAACTGTGCTGTAGTTCAGGCTGTGTTCTGATTCTGGACTGAGCTTTCAGGTTGCAGCAAACTCAAGCCCATGCCTTACAGACCTCATTAACAAAAAAAAAAAAAAAAAAAAAAAGAAAACCTTTGCACAGTTCTAATTTTCATTTCAACACCTCCAGGCATACTAGAAAGCTGTGTTTGTACCGGCAGAGACCTTAATTTGTATACAGCAACAAAACAAAAATTCCAAATTAAACATATGAATTCAATTGCCGAAAACCACCCTTTTACTAAGGGTTCAAATGTAATGACACTATCATTTAGAACAGCCTCATGTGGGTGTGTGCCTCCCGAGAGCCGTCAGAGGAAAATAAACCACATTAAAATACAATTCCTCCAGCAGCTTCTGAGATGCAATCAAAACCTTACAACGGGGATTTTTCAGAAGACAGGGTTCTAGCTCAATAAAATCTATAGGTGGGGTAGTCCCAAATGGCTCATGTGCAATTTTTATTCCAATCTAAAGGTGGAAATAATCTTTATGTATGGCCGTGTGCACACAGAATCCTCACCACCAGAATTGCTGAGTGCATCATGCTTGGATTCATGACCTTGTAGAGCCCATATAAAACCAGAAATTGAGGATGTGGGGCAAAGATTGAGGCACAGGCACTGATGCCACCTGTTTGTGAGTACCTTATCTAGCTGGTCTGTCCTGGCAGGTACCTGTGGGGAGCATCAAAACCTGATCATTTCCCCCTGGTGTGGGAATCAGGGGGATGAAGCTGATGTAACCCATGGGGGTCCTCAAAGTGCTGCTGGCACCAAGGGGCTTTGGGGAAACCAAGGAGCCGTGGTGCAAAAGTCAAAACTTCTCTTGAAGCAGCAACTGTTCCATAGAAACAAAGCTAAAAAGGGGAATAAATGGCCAGTGCTTGCAGTGGAGAAGGTTATTTGCACTTGGGACTGCCCAGCATATTTCTGTTTGAAATGGGAAATGCTCTGCTTTGGTCTGCAGCTTCTGAACGTGTTCAAGTGGAAACAATAAATAAAGAGCACAGATGTGGACATAGCTGAGAAAGGGCCCCCATCCAAGAAGCCATTACCTGGGCTGGGATTCCCTACCCCTGGAAAAGAGATAGCTAAGGTGGCTATAAAATCAGGAATGTCACATAGGAAAAATGAAGGGGACAATTATTTACTGTTTCCCACAATACAACAAGTAGGAGGCATCGCTGTCTGGAAATGATTTGCAGCTGATTCAACAGAAACTGAGGAAAGCCCTTTTTCCCATGCTGCAGAGTTAAGCTGAAGTCCAGCAGGGCCCCAAATGCCACAGTGCTGTTGGTCACTGGTGTCCAAGGGGTGGAAGGTCTTTTTATATCAAATGGAAACATATCAGGAAGATTCCCTAGGCACACGTGGGCGTGGGCTTAGTCAAGCCTTCAGAAGACAGGACTTGCATGACAGCCCTCCATAAAGCCCAGAACCCCGAGCAAATCCTATTTATTCACAGCTTCATTCAGTGCAAGGACCTTAGAGGTACTGTGTGACATCCTGATAGCTTGCCCCTTGTCTCTCCAAGTCCCTGGGTGTGATCAGAGGCAATGACTTCCACCCAATAATCCTGCAGGCTTTGACCAGCCTGCTCCAGTGACGTTTGCATCGATCAGACAAACGGAGAGGAAAGTCTTAGTAGGATTATGCTCTGAAAACAAATCCTAAATACCCATCACATTTAGTATCTTATGGCTTATCCAGTGAGAACTGCTGCGATGGTCTGCAGCAGAGATCCTGGGAGAGCTGAGTGTGTTCCCAGACAATCTCCGTGCATTTTGCAATCAGATCTGCTCCTGGTGCTGCGCTCACCAGCGCACATGACTCACTCCCAAGGCGTTAGGAAGCATGAAGCAGAAAAACATCCATAAAGCATTAGATCACAATCCCAGTGACAGCACTGACGATTACTAAGGGGGCAGAGAAAAGGCTCATATTAAAGACTTTTACTAGGATGAGCATTTTGCAGCATTTAAAATTCTTTGAAGATTAAGTCTGTGTTAGAAGATACCCTCGCTCAGAGCAAGCCAACCTTCGGCCGGTATTATATGATACAGCTGTGTGGCCATCCGGATTTTGACTTCAATCATTCCCATTGATTCACAGGCACTTTAAAATGCTTAAGTTACTACATTGGATTTAAATTTCAGATCAATGTTGTCTTTGCAGAGCGGCTGTGCCTGGGAGCACAGCTGAGCGGATGCAGCGCGGTGGCTGCAGGGGCTGTGCTGGAGCTGGCACCTCTCTGCTCCAGGCAGCTGCTGACCAGCACCCTCTGGGAGCTTCTTGGTCATAACCTTCAGGGTTTTGGGTGTCTTGGATGGCACGAGGCCTTTGCACATTATATTCTCCTACTGGCAACAGCAAAAATGGCTCAAATTACCACTTTCTTGGCAACGAATTAATGAACAAACGGTGTTGGGGTGGTTTGGTTGGGTTTGTGAGAGGTTGGCAGCTGTTTCCCTCCACCCCTGTGCAGTGCAGTTGGACAGCCCTCACCGTGCTTGCTGTCCCCACCACCTGAACCTCTTCAGGTGGCAGGAGCAGCCTCACCATGGCCACCTCCTTCCTCCTCCTCATGCTGGGAGCCCAGCATGGAGCCAGCCCATGCTACGTAGGGCACAGCAGAGCTCGGCCAGCTGTGCCACTGGGAACCATCCTCTTGTGCTCAAACATAATCAGCCACAGGTTCTTGCTCAATTATCTGCTTCGTGCAGGGAGGATGAACTTCTCCCTCACCCCTGACACCCCTGATTACCCTGCTTGGCCTGGCTTGGCCTGGCTTGGCCTGGCTTGGCCTGGCTTCCCACCCGGAGCTCTCCTTCCCCTGCCGGGCCAAGCCTTCCAAATGTGTTCATCCTCACACTCTGGCTGGGGCTTTCTCCTTCTCCTCTGCTCCTGTCCAGTGCTTTGCTAGAAGCCCCTACAGAGGGGATATTAGCTCAATCCCCTGGTGCCGCTTTTCCAGCGCCTGTGTGGGAACGGTGCTAATTACTGCGTTACATCCTGCAGCTTGAAAGGAATGAGCAATGAGGCTGACAGAATCGGACTGAGCGGTGTAAGAAAGTGAAACCTGAGTGTCAGCAGAGCTGTGACAACACCACAGGAGATAATTCAACCAAATGCCACCATGGGTCCTTTGCCCCATAATAAAAGAAATGAAGATTTTGTGGTAAGGCAGAGCCTTGCATCAGTAACAAGAAATACAGCTCCTCCTGGCTGTGAGGGGCTGCCCACTGAAACAAAGACTCGGGCCAAGTTACATGTGGACAGGTCTCAACCAGGATTACATTTTCCCTTCTATATTTCAGTACAAATGTGATTCTGTTTCACAAAGCTGGAATGGGGAAAAAGGCCCACTTCCTCCTTTCAAGCTGCACACAGTCACTAAATCTTTGTTGTTCCCTAAATGCCTGACATCAAACATTCTGAAATCAGAGGAATTAATCTTTTCCCCAAGCTCTCAGGTCTGTTCTATGGGGGTAAATCATGGCTGACATGTTAAAAGCCAGCAAACTTTGAAACAATTTTAGGAGATTCTTCCTCATTTCCTGCAGCCTCCAATGCATTTAGGGATTAGTATCCAGGGCACCTATCATGAGAGTCTTTAACCAGAATCAATAGAAGGAGAAATGTGTAATCAATACATTGATGAGTACAGCTTGACCTTTCCACAAGGACTGCAGGGACAAGGAAGCATTTAAAGAAAGTTTGGGTAAGTTTTCATAAAACAAATTTCAAATTTGCAGAAAGTTCTTGGCTATAAATAGATCAGGACAGGGAGCAGACATCAAACAACTGCATATGCAAAGGGCCCCTGGCCAGCTTCTGGTCCAACTCCGACACACAGCCCATCTCCCAGACTATTTGCACAGCAGCCCAAGGTGCAAATACAAGATCAAGAAGAGAAGAAGAATAAAGTAACAATCCCCTGCTGTGGCTGCAGAGAGCTCTCGGGCAGGTCGAGCCCCCAGACCAGTGCAGCAGGGTGACCTCACCAGGGCAGGGCTGCTGCTGGCCCAGCACCTCTGGCTCAGGAGGGGCAGCTGGGAATGCCTTCACCTCCTCAGCAGAGAGGAATGCAGGAACAGAGGCAAGAGCCTGCCCTGGCAGCTCTGGAGCTCGGCAGCAGAAAGGCAGGGCTGCCCCTGCTGCTGCGAGAAGGCTCGCTGTCGCTGCGGTGCCCAGGGCAGCAGCTGAATGACTCCCTCAGAGAAGTACACAGCTAATTAATTCCCCACATACTGTGCTCCGTGTGTGCTGCTGAGCAGCCACCATTGCAACCAGAAATTAGTCTGAGTGTGAACGTGACCGAGTCGTCAGGAGCTGACTTATCCCGTGCCAGCCCTCGGCCGCCCATCATTTGGTGACACCAGCCTAATGAGAATTTATGGCTGGCCAGGGAAGTTCTGCTGGGCTGGAGGATGGGTCATGGCCCTTGGCTCATGGGCTTTTTCTTTGCTGAGAGGGCAGGTGTGCCCGGTGTTTCTCCAGGGGAAAAGGGCAGGTAGTGCCAGCATAAACCAGAGCATGGCAGCGCTCAGGCTGCTTCCCACACCCCAAAACACACCAGGGACAAACACCCCTGGTCACAGCAGTCCCTCCCCAGGAGCTCCCTTTACCAGGGTCAGCATCCTTTGCTGTGAGCCCCTGGGCTCAGCTTTCCTGCCCAGCTTGGTGTACATGGGAACCCAGGTGGGGTGAGGCCAGGGATGAGGGAGGGGAGCACCCACATGGAGCACCCCCTGTCTGCCTGGGTACACCAGGGGAGCAGGCAGCACTCTGAAAGGCATGCCAGGAGATCCAACTGCATAGCAATCAGCATCAGGAACTGTGTAATCTCTCGCTATAGGTGATTTTGCAAGCAATTATATAATTACTGCTTTCAAGGTTGGCATAAAAGCACCAAAGAACTGTGCCAAACTGAGCCTGGGACTTAAAACCACTTGGAAACCTTTGATATAGACAAGAGGTGAGACAGGCTCATGGCTGCAGTGCTTGGAGGGGACTCAGTGACAGAGGCCTAATTGTCTCCTCTGCTGCAGATTTCCTGGATGGGACCAAATATAGCATTTATCTCCATTTCCAAAATGGAAATAACCTATTTCTATTAATTTGCAGCAGCACCATGAGCTGCTGGAGGCAGCTGTGTGTTGCCCAGTACAGCAGGATGTCTAGCCCATTAAAATAAAAACCTCAGCCTTAATAATTGTGGCCAATTCAGGACTTGTATGACATGCTCAGGCTTTGAAAATTCCTAAGAAATTCAGCTAAGCACAAGGCTCTGTTTTGCACTGACAGTATATTTGGTTTAAAACATTATAGGCAGATAAATAGGTATTACAAAGTATATGTTGTATATACATAGATATACTCACACACGGAATTTTTCTTTAAAGCATCTCTGTTACATTTCCCCTGTAAGTGCTATTGCTTTTCCTGTGCAACTTCAAACTCTGAACCACGTATTTTAAAGCAAAGAAATTATGACCAAAGGTATAAATACGTCTTAGCCTACCCCTGACTGACAACATGAGCTTCATTTTCATGCTTTATAACACCACCTGAATCACTAAATATATTTCTGTTCTTGTAAGACAGCATTCCACATAACTTTTATTTGTGAATAAAAGCAGAAAGATGCACACGCACCGCTGAAATCAGGAATAAATTATTTTGGCAGAGTCCATTACTCTGGGAAGTAGTCTGAATACCTGGCAACATAAATACAGACCAAGACTCACACTAGCCTGTCAGCAGCATTTGCAATGCTTGTCCCAGACTCTCGTGGTACCTCTGCTGAGCCTGAGTCAATGCACCCACTGTGAGCCCTCCCAGTGCTGCCCACGGGCCCTGGGGCCACCAGCAAGGGGCTCACTCTGCTGCCCATGTGAAGCAACAGCCTCTCCCCTGGGTTTCCACCCACTCCCCATTGCCACAATTCAGCTGCTGCTGCTGCACCCCGAGTTGTGCCAGCACCCACAGACACACAACCAGCACTCCCCTTGCAAGCCTGGGCACACAGAGCCCGTGGGCACCCCAAACAAGCAACATTGTGGAGGGATGGGTTCCTCAGAAGGCAGGATTAATAGCAGACACTTCTCTGGAGGGCAAGAGAACACATGGGTATTCTTGCAGAAAAAAACTGGGAGCAGTTGAGGGGGACGGCAGTAGAAAAATAGTGGGTTTTCATCTAAATATGCAACCAGCAGGATTTTTTAAGAAATGCTGAGTGACAGTCAAGAGAAACATCAAAACATCCTTCAGTCACTCTTTTCTTGTATTACATCCCTTTTTCCTCAAGTCAGGGCTGCCACCAGCCTGCACCAGGCAGAAGGAGGGTGGCTGTGCTGTGCCACTGTCCCTGCTGTGCCACCCTGAGAGCACCAGGCACCCCACAGCAGCCCTGTCAGACCCCAGCTCTGGGCACACTGCTGAGCTGCCTCCAGCTCCTGCCCTGAGGTTTGGTGTGAGCAGACAGAGTGCAGCTGTCCTGACAGCTCCTTCCAGCCAGGGGGATCCCCCTTGGATCCTGTTGGGAGGGCTTGGCTTGTGTGAGCTTTGGGCTCCAAAGGAATGGTGCATTCCTGTGCCCTCCAACAACAGCAGCCAGTGACAGTGATGTATGGAGCCAGCTCCTTGTGCCTACACCTGAGCTCTAATCCATGTTCATCTTGCAGCAGACACGAGAACAAACGTGTCTGATCTACATCTCCCGTGCCCAGCAGTGAGTGTGGAGTGATCTCTGCTCAGTGTCAGCCCTGCTCCAGCCATGACCAAAGGCCAAAAAAAGCTACAGCCAGTATGTGCCAGAGTACTTTCTGAGTATTTGTGACCATTTATTGCAAATGCTGCTCGGCTCCTGATGACTGTATAAATTATCATAGTGCCTGCATCTTTCCTGTCTATCCACCATTCAAATGCCTTTTTCACTCCAGCCTTCTCATCAGCAAAAGATACCTTTAGGGTATCCTCATATTTCTAAATATCCCAGAAACTGCAGATGATTTACTCTCACAGTCCTAATGCAGCTCAATCCATTCTCATTTTCTATTTGTGACAGCAGTAGTTTGCTAAAGAACATCGGCTCCTATCAGTTCATATCGTTGGTGACAACTTTCCAGTATCTGCTATAATTTCTGATTTCCGTGCCTCGAACGGCAGCAGCCCAGCAGCTGCGTGTTCCAGGGAAGCGCGAAGGCACAGCCTGCATCCCCACCAGATGGTTCTCCATATGGACACAGCAGAGGAGGACATACTGGTGCTGCATCACCAGTGGCAATCCAGGCCCTTCCCCCCAGCACACTCTGACTGTAGGCTCTACACGGAGTTGGGAATCCTAAATCCCAAGTTCTGCCACAGAGGCCACTTCACCTTTCTGCTTCAGGGAGCTGCAGGCAAGCGTGGCCACCCTGTTTGCATGCACCCTACCCCAAGCTGGTGTTCTGAACTTGCATTTCTCTACTTCACCCACGAGCTCCTGAGCACCATCAGCTTAGCTCTGAACCCCATGTGGAGAGAGATGGCATTTCTCCAGGGACATGTGTCCCAGCGTGGTTCGGAGGCCACAGACCAGCTGCCATTTGAGTGGAGCAGATAATCAAAGCCTGCCTGCTGCCAGCTAGAAGAGATCCTGGCCACAGCTCATTCTGCCAGAGCAGAAGAGGGAATCCCAGGGTGGTAGCCAGATCCCAATGTCTGTAATTACTTATTGACCTGAACATCTTCACTTATACCTTCAGGTAGAAAATCTGTTTGAAATTCTGGAGCAGAACCTTCCAGACAGGATGATTGGACTGTCACCAAGGAGATTATTTTTCAGTGAAGTAACATACCCATCTCTGCATGAGCTATGGATCTGACAAACCTGTTCCTGGAAGTGTGGATACTCACTTCCACACACAAGCACTGGATTCGTTTTAACTTTCACACACAGAGACCAGAACTTGCACACCCAAGTTTCTTACAGAGCCCGTCTGCAAAGCACATCCCACATCCCACTTCCTCCACTTCCCTGTGGCTGATGGCACTAAACACAAAGAAATATCACCCAACTGTGTGCCTGGAGACAGGGCACACAAGAGGAATGTGTCTACTTTTCCTCTGTGTGAGGAAATGGAGCATCTTCTGAGCCACCAGCCCAGCAAAGCCCATTAATAATGCACATAGATGAGGTCTCCTTTAGAGCCAATTCCAGTGGTCATCAGAACAGTGGAATGACCAGCACCAGGTATTCCAAAACCCTGACTCACTACCTCAAAACACCATAATTCAGTGAAATAAAAATAAAGAAAATCAGTGCTGGGCTCTTAGCCACTTTCCTACTCCTGAGCACTGAGGATGCCCTGTCTTGTCATGGCCAGGAGTCCTCACATGAGCCCATCCACACGTGTCTGTGTGGTCCTGCAGGAGCTGGGCATGCAGCAGCCCCCACAGCTGGGGCAGCAGCTCTGAGCCCTCTGCCAGGGGTTCAGTGCCAGTGGCACGAGGAGGACGCACCATCCCCTCCTGCATGGCCCTGCCCTGCCTGTGCTTTGCTGGTTGGCACCCGAGGAGCTGCCAGGACAGCAGGAGCCTGGAAGTGATGCCTGGTCCTCTGTGGGGGCTGAGGGAGGGGGAGAGCCAGGCACGTGCCTGAACGAGTGCTCTGCTGGCTCCCAAACCCTCCCCTGCACAGAAACTGCTGAGGATCTGTGGCCTGAAATCCCACCGGGCAGCAAACAGCCCGACAGCTCAGCACAAACCCGGGACAGCCTCCCTGGGAAAAGGAGCTCCCAACCCCAGTCCGTGGTCCCACAACTGCCACCATCCCCCGAGTGCAGAGAGAGCCATCCAGTCATTGTAACCCCTTTGATCTTTGCTGGAATAAAAGGCTAAAAAAAGAACAGATTGTTTTCTTAAAATGCAGAGGGGGGAAGGAAAGAGGGTGCGAAGGAGCAGAATTGGCCTGCTAGGTTCATCTCAACCATAAGAAAAAGTCTTTTTAACTTCTCTTAATGAGGACTACTTTTTCCAGATACTACCTAATTATTGCAAATTGCTTCATCTTTTAATTGTTACTGCAAGGCAACTAAACATTGTTACGTTGATTGCTCAAGAGTGGATTGTTAATGGCTTTAATCATTTGATAATCCAGTAATACAATCAATGTAACTCTGCACCTTGTAGGAATAATTTTGGGATCCACACGCTAGGAAAGATATCTTGCCTTACCATATGTCAGGCAGCAGGGGCCAGATCCTGCCAGCCTTCCCCAAGTGCAGCTGCACTGACTCTTTGGAAGCTCAGCTGTCCACCAGGGATGGAGGCTGGACAGATGGGACAGGAGGGGCCACCCTTCCCCTCACTTCTCTTGATCCCCCAATGCAAGTGTGGGTGGTTTTCACTGGTGATCCCAGGGGAGCCTCAAAAATGCAACTTTGAGGCAGAAAAACACCACTGGAAGGTGAATTCCTTCAGAGTCACTGGGAGAGAAGGGAGGAGGAGCACAGCCTGACAGGCTCAGTCAAAAAAGTCAGTTCTGACAGACAGCAAGGAGACTAATGAACTAAAGAGTTGCTTTGATTTAGTCTTCAAGGAAAAGGAGACAATTAAGAGGCTCTGTAATTCAATAACAGTTAGCAGGAAAAGAAGCTGTCACAGGCACAAGCAGCAGTGCCAGAGCAGACACCCTGCAGAGGAGGGGAGCAGTGGGACATGGCCTGGCACAGCCCCAGGGCCAGGGGGACCAGTGCCAGCCCCCTGGGCCATCCCCAGCCCCTCAGGGAGGGTGAGGGAAGGTGGGGGCAAGCATGCTGCATCCCAGGAGGGTGAGGGAAATCAGGATAAGCACAGCTCAGCTTCCCTCAAACACCAGATAAAATCCAAGGGCATTAAATGAAGCATGTGGGGGAAGGAACCACCAATAAACTAAAGAGATGAAAGTCAGGCAAGCCCCATCCAGGCAAAGGCTGCCAGAGCAATTTATCCCCACATTTTCTAAAATGGTCTCAAGATTAGTAGGATCTTATTAGGGTTTAATTTTCTAGTGTGTTGGGAGCATATTGTCCATCACTGGTCAAGGGATAGGCTGATGTGTGCTGGCCAAGAGTCCACGGTGTTTCCACACACACAGTGCTCCCACTGCCATCAAATCTGCCTGCAATTAAAACAGAAATGAGCTCTCCACCCTTTGGTGACAGCTCAGAACAGTCAGGAGCAAAGCTGAGGGGATGGTCCCAGCAAGCACTGGCCTTCAAGCCTTCTCTGCCCTGGCAAACAGAGCAGTACCCAGCCCTGGCAGCAGCAACCACCTAAAGCAGGAGTGTGAAATGCAAGCTGGTTCTGGCAGTCAAAAGCACATTACTGAATTAGTGAGAGGGTTTTTTTCTCTGTCACCTCTTCCTGTACTTAAAGGCAACTTCCCTCCCCAGCAGAGCGAGGCAAACATGCTGAGGATAAGCTCTTTTGCAGAACAGAGCACCTGGCAGGGAGGTGAGACCACCCAGGGGCTGGAACAGCCAGAGAAGCTGTGAGATGCCACCACCGACCCCAGAGCTGACCCTCTGGGTTATCCCCTCGCTGCAGGGAGGAGCCTCCTGCCCTGGCACAGCCCCTGCCCTGCAAATGCCCACCTTTGTGCTTCCATCAGGCAGAACCCACAGGGCTCTGAGCGAGGGCCAGGGAGATGCTGAGCACGGCCACCACCTCACCAATGCAGGCCCCATTCTGGCCAGGGTGTGGGGCAGGGAAGCTCTGGAGAATGGGGGGATCTCCTTACACCATCAAGGCCTTGGAGAGTTTTTCTGGCAGTGCAATACCATATTTTAATCTGAGATTTTGCACAAATCCTGCCCGTTGCTGTCAGCAGCTCCCCAGCAGACAGGGGCTCAGAGGGCACCGTGTCAGATGCTGTATCCATCACCAGGAAGATCCTCAGGCGGGTGCTTGGAGCTACACAGATCATAATTTTTATTATCAAAACATCATATGGCTCCTTACATAGTGTAAATGAGATGAACTACAGGAGCAAAGATGTACTGCTGATTAAAAATACATGTGCATGTACCTCAACAGGTCAGAGTCCAGTGGGCAGAAATGTTAAGTGGGGTCCCACTGAGTGCCCTGCAAGGTCAATACGATTCAATAGTTTTATTAACAACTTGGAAGCCAGACCAGGGGTATGCTAATGAAATCTGAGCATTTTACCAGGATGGGAGGGTAGCAAATAATTTGCAGGACAGGAATAAAATACAATACGAGCTTGATGAATTAAAGAAGTGGCCTGCAATCAATACAGAGAGATTCAGCAGGACAAATGCAAAAGATTAACACGTAGGAAGGAATAAACAAAAGGAGAGAGGCTGTATGGAGATATCTGGCCAAACAGCTATCCAACAGAGAGTGGGCTGGGGGGATGATCGATTGAACAGAAGTCAATACCACCAGGCTGCTGCATCCCTGCAAGGTAATTATTCTGCTCTTCCCAGTGCTCCTCAGGCTGCTGTTTGAAGCAACACACCCAGATCTGGGCACCACATTCTAACAAAGACAGACAAGCCAGAAGGAGTTCAAAGGACGACGAAAAAATTGCCAAAAGAATTCGGGAAATAAAAAATCTTTGTGTGCATGTGAAAAATGAGCAGCAAGTGCAAGGCCTGGCTCTGCCTTTGTTCCCTGCCATTCCCAGGACCCTGCTGAGGTACAGCCCCAAAACTGAGGCTGGGCTCAGACACAGCGTGAGGAGAGACATGTTACACAACGGGGTGCTACAGATGGACTAAAGGGACACAGCAGAGATGCTGGGATTAATTAGGGCTCCTTTTGCCCCTGGTGAAATTGCAGCACTGGGCCAAAGCTCCAGCAGAGAAAATGTAGGGGAAACTTAACTCGGTTGTGTTTCTGCAAATTCAGGCAATGGAAGACAATGAAATACCAGAACCCTCCTCTTGGATGGAGCTGAGACCAATCAGAACACAGCACACACACAAAAAAAGAAAAATATAAAAAACTGGTCCCAGTGCCCAGAGAAGTCTCTGGTTGGAAATGCTCTGCTTGCACCTACCCATCACACTCAGCCCCCACAGACCCTCCTGAGGAGGAGTTCTTGGATGCTGCAGAAAGCCCAGGGCACCCAGGAGCCCCACAAACTCAGAACTGAGACTCACCTGACCCCACAGAAGCACAGCCCCACACATACAGCACTCCCACCCAACCTGGCTGCAATTAAAACAGAATCGAGCTCTCCACCCTTTGGTGATGGCTCAGAACTGTCAGAAATCAAATCTCCTTGGCTGCAGTTGGAGCAAGAACCCATCAGAGCTCCCTCTGCCCCAGCACTGAGAGCTGGAGGAGGGAGCAGGAGCTGGAGGAAGGCAGAGCCTGGAGAGGAGCCAGAGCATCTCTCAGTGCTCCAGCGTGGAGACGGAGGTCTGCAACTCGGCAGCACAGTGTGCAGGCTCCTGCCAAAAGCCCAATTGCACCATCTGCCAAATTAATATTCCTATTTTTAATATCTCGTTTAAAGGGAAACATTAAGGGGGGAAGGAGAGAAAAATAGAACACCACCTCACTGATTAGATTTATAAGCTCTGCAAGGAATCACACCAGACATTGGGTCTGCTTCTTTCCTGTCCTCCTGTGATCAATCCTCTCTCCAGAGGTGCAGGGCTGCCGGGTCGAACTCGGGGAAATGCACCACTGAGCACCATGCTGCTGCTGCCACTGCCACTTAGTGAGGAGAGCAGAGCGGGGAGACTCGAGGAGATGAATCAACACGGTTCATCTCTTCGTGAGGAGCTCTTGCCCTGTCCTATTTCCATCCTGGAAGCAGCCCCTGCAACCTTGATCTCCCGGAAGGCGCACAGGAATTGCACCCTGGGCATGAAGGGGAACGGGGTGAAAGTGGAGATGAGAGAGAGAACGATGGAAAATCCCTGCGGAGAGCAGAACTGGAATGCACGAGCCATGTGTCAGGGAGGAGACAGCCTGTGGAGCGGGCAGCAGCGGCCGATGCTGAATTAGCAGGGGAGCACAAGAGGCAGATGCTGGGAGCCACAGCAGTGTTAGCGGCTGCTGCCGAGTTGGGGCAGGGGCTGATCTGGCTCCTGGCCAGCCACCGGGTCCCCCTTCCAAGAGCAGCAGCTCCCGAGGCTCGCCCAAGCAGCTCCCAGGCTGAGCAGCAGCCATCGCTGCTGATGCTAATGGAATTAAACATTAATATGCTAAACAGGACGAAGAGCGAGAGAGGGGCTTGGATTTCTCTAGGTAGCAGACATGTCTGAGGTTAATGCCTGCCAATTCTTATTTGCTCTGCCATGTCAAAATCCATGTCCTTATTAGCCAGCCCATTAGTCCCCCGAGGCCAGTAGCCCATTAGTTCTGTCCTGGTCCTCGCCAGCACTTAACGCTTTCAGAGGTTCGCTCTCACCGCCAGGCAGAGCGTTCACTGCAGACCTGTTCCCACCTGGGAGCCTTTGCAGGGGACTACCCTGGGGCATCACGAAGCCAGCCTCAAACGAAGCGCCCGGGGAGTGCTGGTTTTACTTCTCCCACCCGGGGCTGGTGCTCTGAAAGGTGAGATGGCTTCCTCACCTTCCTCCTCCTCCTCCAAAACACTTTGTGTCTGCTCCTACTCACGCACTGTTGACTTTACATTACGGACCCTGTGGAACAGGAAACTTCTTGACCAGTGAACGTTCCAAGTTCAGTCTGGAGCCACACGTTCAGTGTGGACAGCTTCCCAAAAGGAGATCGCCAAAGACACCGCTGATAGGAAATTGGCCATACCTCCAGAATAAATATTTCCACGGAAGTTCCCCCCTGTGCAGGCAGGATCCTTCCTTTTCTTTCTATTCCCAAGCCTCAGATTCAGCAAAACACTGGAGCAGTTACTTACCTTTAATCAGGAGCATTAGTCGCTCCATTGAAGTCAATGGGACTTCTCAGGTGCTTAAAGCAAAGAATGTGCTCCGAGTGTGCTAAGCCAAGGCAAGTGGTGGCTGATGAAGACAGGCAAAAAGCAGCCAACAAATGAACCAGAACCATCTGCAAATGACTCCCAGCTGGGCACGCTCCCTTCTATCGCCTTAGACTGCTTTGCTTGCTGAAGAATTTTTCATTATGAACACAGAGCTCCTGCTGCTGCTACTGCTTTAAACTGTGCTTAGCAATGCCAGTCCCTTGGGGTACTCCTCAGACACAGCCAGAGCCTCCTGCTTGCTGCTCGGGCACCTCCAGCCCCAGCCTGGGCTGGTCAGTGGCAGGGAGGGCAAAGCATTTTAACCCAAATGGAAAATAACCCCATAGCCGCCGTATGGGGAATGCTCTGATGGATGCACTCCTACCTGAGTTAGGCTGGCCCAAGCTCAAACCGTGGCCCAAACATAGTGGTGAGGTCTAGAACTTCCTGATGAGCTCCCAAAGGAGGGCTATGAAGAAGGTGGAGGGTCTGGAGGGGAAGCCACATGAGGGGAAGCTGGGGTCACTTGGCTTGTTCAGCCTGGAGGAGACTGAGGGCAGACCTCAGAGCATTTACCATTTCCTTAGGAGGGGAAGAGGAGGGACAGACACTCATCTCTTCTCTGTGGTGACCAGTGACAGGACCCAAGGGAATGGTCTGAAGCTGTGTCAGAGGAGGTTTAGGTGGGGTGTTAGAAAAAGGTTCTTCCCCCGGAAGAACTGGAGCTCTGCAATGGGCTCCCTGAGACAGAGGTCACAGCACCGAGCCTGGCAGAGCTCAGGGAATGTTTGACAGTGCTCTCAGGCACACGGTGTGAGCCTTGGAGCTGTCCTGTGCAGGGCCAGGAGCTGGGCTGGGGGTGCTTTCCACCTCAGGATGATTTGTGACTCGATGTCCTCCAGGGCCAGCTGGCAATCACGCTGCAGGGGCCAGCACCACGCAGCTCTGCGTGCCACAGGCTGCTGTCATTTCCAGCCCTGCTCGAGCTGAGTCCCTGTGAGGGCACCTTGAGAAACGCTTCCCCAGGAACTGTTCTCTGGATGCTCTCCCCACCTGCCTCCCTGCTTTGTGGAGTGCATCCCTCCACGTTTGGCACAGCTAAAGGAGCAGTTCAGAACTGAACCACCACAGGGATTTGTGTTCTGATGGAATTGTTAGGCTGTGTTGAAACCTGAGGCGTGCAGGTTGCTGTGGGAAGGTGGCTGTGGACACTTGGGAGGGAGGATCTGCCGTGGGAACTGTGCCTTGCTCAGCCACCCGTAACCCTGAGAATGAGCACCAGGTAAAAACAGCTCTTCCTAAAAGCTCAAAATTCATGTTTTACAAATAAGCCCTTAAAAATTCACCATTTTCCGCAAGTAAACTGCCATAAAGTATTTACAACTTTCAAAGTGAATCTGAATGCAAAACAATTCTTCCCTTTTTCAGGTGAGAAGTTTCAGAAGCTCTACTCCTGGAGCTGTTTTCAGAGTAGATTCTGCATGTTCTCTATTGCTTTTTAAAGACATTATAGGTGGCAGTTTGATTTTTATTAATTATTTCTATTGCAGCAAAACATAAGGCTGATGTGATGATGCTCTTATACTGTGTAGGAGTAGCAAATAATGAGATTATCAAGTTGTGTACTGCCTCTGAAATGCTGTATTTGGGACTTGTAACATTTGTTGCAACATACCCTGTAGACAGTATTTATCAGAGCAATGCAAAAAGAATCCATAATATTCAGCTGGCTGTTGCTGCCTCTGTGATGTGACTGGGATGGGAATCCAGGGAAACAGTTTGAGTCTCCTTCCCACCAGGACCACGCACAACGACCACCACGGACAATACAGATGAGCCATCAGCCCGTTCCAGAATGTGTCCCTGAGCAGAGATGTAACTCACAGACATGCCAAGCCCAGTCCTTGTCCCTGGGGCTGGCTGGGGGTGACCTGCCTCATCCTGGAGGAGCTGCTCTGGTGTGAGTGCTGGGGGCTGCCAGCCTCCCACACCAGCTGGGGCACAGCAGGCCCCTCAATCTTTGCAGCCAGCAGCAGCCCTCCTTATCAGAGATGCCTACACACCAGACAGGAGATGGATATCTGCTCCAGAACAGGATCCACCAGGCATGAAGGGAGAGAACTGCTGACAGAGAGAATGTAGCTTACTATTTAAATCCCACTTTTAAAAATGTCTTTCTTAATAAAATTTCCTGAGCAGAGTCTCTCTTGTGTACACAAAGCTGTGGGCAGATTTCCCAAAGGGTACAGCAGAGATTACAAGATACAGCTTAGGCTGGAGCATCAGGGGGTGGATGCTTTGAACTCAGGGGGTTTCTAAAAGCACAAGGGAAATTATTCCAGAGTTGGAGTATTTCACAATGTTTTAATAGGGGACAAATTACTCATTTTTTTTTCTACCCTCTGCAGATCTGTCCAAAGAATCACAAACATTTTTCCTCCCTAAAAACGTTCTCTAGTGAGAGTGATAACAATACATCCCCAATAGCCTCACTCCACCTATAGATCTCAAAGCACTCGATAAAGTTTCACAGGTTTCGTGAGAGCTGTTTTTCAGGGGCAGGGAGAGGTGAAGTGACTTCACTAAAGACCTAACTTAAGTAGTCGAATCAAAAAAGTCCCTTATTATAGTAACACAAAAGCTTCGTTTAAGATGCTACAATTTGACATCATCCCAAAAAATATAATGCCTTAGGGCATGACTCCACAGCCATTAACGTTTGTGTAAGGCTTTCCATTGACATCGGTGGAAGCTGGGTCTGCCTTTTAAAAGCTATCCCTTCATCCACTCAGACAAGCCTTTTTTTTTTTCTTTTTTTTTCCCATTTGCAGCTGATGTTCTCCAGCCTATTTTCTGGAAAGCGAGGACTTTTCCATTTTCACATAGAGCAACTTTATTTCCATGGTGCTCCGGTCTGCTCGGGATGTCATGGCGCGGCTCCGCGCGAACGCTAACGTGACATGACAGGCAGATGCAACTGCCTCAGCAGGACAAGCCAGGGAAGAAGTTTAAAGCGGCTTTATTCCAAGGAAATGTGATGCAGAGGGAGGAGAGAAGGGGAGGACTGAATCCCCCATCTCTGCTTCCAGAGAGACTCGAAGTTTTACAGCCAGGTTTTACTGCCAGCACGGCGCCGTGGCCCCAGAGCCACTGGGGACAGCGAGGGCACTGTCAGCCGAGCCAGGGACAACTGCAGCATCCCAAGCCAGGGTGACATGTCTCTCTGCTTGATTTACCAGCTCACAGTCACACAGCCAAGTTGTGTGCAAGCTCTGGTTGCCTCTCCAAACACCCAGGAGACATCGTCTAGCAGAGGGGCAAAAGGAATAAATGATGTCGCCTACCCAGGCTGCGATGCCTCGGAGTGACAGCAAGACACTGAAGCACAGGGACGAGTGACAGAAAGAAGGGAACATCCCACATCTGTGATGGCACCGAGTGGCTTGTGGATGTCCAGGAGGCTGAACTCATCACCCAGATGGGCTAAAGCAGGGAGAGGATCTGCATGGAGTCCCCTCTGGAGGAGGGTGGGTAGAGGCTGGGTGTCTCCTCACCTCCCTTCCCTGCCAGCTGAGGAGCAGGAGCTGGCCAGCCCTGGTGGCAGTGTGAGCAGCCCCCACGGGCAGCCCCTGCTCTGCCCTCCACCCTCTGCAGAGGGTCTGGCTCAGCCAAGAGCCCTGGCTTCGGTCTCACAGCAGCCACACAGACTTCTTTGGGAATATTCCCCATCATCCTTCATTATCTCCATGGGTGTGCTACCCTGCTTCCCCATGCCAGCCTGCAGTGCTCCCAGCAAGAACAAGGGTCACATCAGGGGTGGAAGAGCTCAGTGCAGCTTTGGACTAGAGCCTGTCTCCACAAGGTGTGGGATTCCAGCCACACACAAGACACCACCACTCCTTGGACCCCAGAGCCTGCATTAATTCATCTGCCATGATCCACAGGCTGGAAGGCAACCCTCAGCTTCAACAGGACACTGGCCCAAGTCCAGATACATCAAACTGTATCTGCAACATCCAAGCTGTCCCCATCTGTTACCCTGACTGGAAAGTTCACAGATGAGAAGCCAGAAAAGTTATGAAGTACAAGGTTCAATCCCTGCTCTCCTGCAGATGTACAGGGCACGTTTCACTCCTCACACTGTGCATAATCTCACCTGTCCCCCTGGTCAGCCAACACTGCAGGAGCATCAGCACCCATGCAAGGCTGTCAGCACACCCTGCTCGGTGGCAGCAGAATTAGGGTCAGCTCACATCTTACAGAGCCCCAAACATGAACTTCTCTGAAGCTTCAAGCAGGCTGAGATAATTAATATCAATATTTACTCATATTCATTAATATCCTTTCTATACAGCGTGGAACACAGTCTCAAAATCCTGCTGAGTGCTCTCCTGACTCTCTCTCAGAAGGCACAGTTGCTTCTTTCAGCAAATTTTGCAGGACTGTGCCTCTCCAGCCCTGGCAGCAGGACAGCCATGGGCTGGGCTGGGTGATGTCCTGCTCACCCTCCCACCTCCACCTGGAGCACGGCCCTGTCCAAACCTCCCCAGGCAGGGACATGGCTGGGGGGTTTGTGACTCCCTGTGGCTCCCACAGGAGCTGCTTTCCCCAGGTTTTGGGGTCCTGCCTGTCCCCCCGCCCCGGCAGCGCCGGTGCCTCACTCCCGAGGAGGAAGGGTCGTGTCAGGATGAGCAGTGACTGCACGGCAGCACAACAGACTCTCAACACAGAAATTACTCCAGGCACAAAGAAAACACCAACAAAGATCGTACTCAACAAAGAGAGGCAGGAATTTCACAGCAGAAGAGAAGAATAGAGACTTTAAAAGCTGCTTTCATTTTGCTTTGCAGCTACGTCCATGGACAGTCGAACTCCAGAAACGTTAGGGCTTGGGGCACACTGCGGGTCACCAGGATTTCCTCATTTATTGCTTATTTCTTATATAAGATCACTACAAACAGAGGAGTCCTCGTCCTCTTTGCATTGTTTGGAAACAGCGAGACTGAATGGGATCTTTTCTCTTCCTCTCCTTCTCCTCTGAAGGGCTGCAGTAATGAGCAGAGGATGTAGTTCACTTCGCTGAGAGGGGAGGCTATTAGAGCTGTGCTAAACACCCACATCAGAGCGGCTGCAGACAGCAGCTCCCTCCTCTCCTCCTCTGGGAAGTCACAATCCAGCAGCTCCACTCAGGGAAGACCGAGAGGAAGGCGCTCCTAAAGGGACTGCCAAAAGGACTGAGTCCTCCCGGTGCCACACCTGAGCTTTGGCTGTGGGGCTGGGGGTCAGCCCCAGGAGCTGGAACAGGCTGTCTGCAGGGAATGCCACAGGCACTGTCCACATGGATGCCACAGGATGCCAAGGAATTTAAAAAAGTTCTCTGAAAACTCCTGTCACAAGGCCAGGCTGAGATCGCTGTGACCCTAAAGAGATTATCACCTTAAAGTAGGTTAGTGTGTTAATAAATTAATTATGCATGGAGGTAGCCAGTTGTCTGAGGAGAGAAGGATTAAAATTACCTCCTAGATAAATTAGGAGCAAGACATCCTGAGGGGAAGGCAAAGAAAGGAAGATCTGAACCCAAAGGATTCCTGCAGGAAACCCAAAGATGAGCCCAGAGGTGAGACCTGCCCTGTGTGCCTTGGTGGGGTTGTGCCTGGAGCCAGCAGCCTCCGTGTTCAGTGAGGGCCAGAACCACCATCAGCCAGGACACAAACCACGCAGGGGGACACGAGTGCTGGAGGTGATGCCAACCTGCAGCTCAAGCTGCCAAAAATGCAAGGGCTGTCAGGGAACTCTCAGTGGGATGAGATAAACGCTGCAGGAGCGCCGGGTGCCTCCTCCCCCGAGAAGGCAGTGATTACTAAGGACATTTCCATGAGCGGTGTATGATCTTTATTTTTTCATGCACAATGACCTTTAAAAGTACTGGCTAAGCTGTTTGCATTGCCTGGCCCAGAGTTCCAGCAGACAGCAGGAAGACAAGCATTAACCTTAATGGCTAAATCACTTCATGCCACCGCAAAGATGGAGCACTCCCATGAGTCGGCAGAAGACTGTTTTCATTTGATTGTTATCTATTTAAGCAGCAACCAGCGGCTATTAAAGCTCAAAGTTCCCAGCCTCCCGACGTTTCCCTGGTTTCCTGGAGGGGCAGCCCGGGAAGCTCTGTGGGATGCTTTGGGAAGGAGTCAGGACAGCTTTGAAGGCAACGGGATGGGATGAGGTGGGGTGGGAGAGGCCGTGCCCAGCACAGTCACACTGCCTACAGGGGCTCCTCTGCTCCTACCATGCAGGAGCAGGCCTTGGAGAGTTCCAAATCCAGGTCTGACCCCCAAACCACCCCGTGGCACTGACTGAAGGTTTGTGACTCCTTGGAACTGGGATCTCACACTTTCTTTTCAGCGACACAGTAATGTGTAAGGTGTATTTATAAGCACAGTACAGAAACAGCACAAAGAGGTGTAAATAACATCACAGTGACCTCAGCACGTGATTTAGGTGAAAACACCTGCTTGGAGTGGGTTTATTTATGTGTTCATACACACAGCCCAAAAGGTGTAAGCAATGCTGAAATGAATTCCTAGAAATTGCCCGTGGCAAAATGTTGTGTGTTATTCAGCCAGCTCTGATAATTAAAACCTCCCATCCAGTCAAGGTCAAAACATGGCCCTCATCCAAGCATATGTGCTTCCATGGAAAGGTTTGAACTGATCCTAGAGAATCCCAGAAGGGATCCATTTGCTGTACCTCTGACAAGGCACACAGCCACCTCCAATCACACGGCTGTTTCCTAGCAGCTCCCAGAATTGCTCTGTGATGATTTTGGAAGGAAGATAAGAGCAGAAGCTGCAGAAATCACACAGCAAGAGGTGTGTGTGTGTGGGTGGGCGTGTGCTCCGACCCAGCCAGGGCACCTGCTCGAGCCTCTCCCCCTTCATCACATCAGCTTTAATGACTGCTTAGAATCAGACCTTGCAGAGGTCACAGCACCCCTAAGCCACAGCCAGTGCTTTAATTCTGACCTGGAGCGCTGTCATTAAGCCACTGATGTCACCTCTCCTGGCCTGCAGCCCCCCCAGCACTGAGCAGCACCTCTCTCTCCAAGTGTCTGTGTGTGCAAGGAGAGCCACGCTGCTGGGAACACACCAGAGCAGCAGTGCTCACCTCTGCCTGCTGTGTGCTTGCTGTCCCCACTCACCCTCCAAACCTGGGCTGCCTGGGACAAACACATCCCCCAGAGAGCTCCAGGAACTTCCAGGCTCACAGTCCACTCCCCACACAGACTACAGGGATGGTGGGAGAGTTGGAGCTAGGTCATATTTAAGGTCCTTTCCAACCCAAATCATTCTATGATTCTATGGTGTTGTGCCTGACCCAGCCAAAACACAGACACAAAATGAGTCCTGGTGATGAGTCCAGACCTGGAGCATAGACATGGAGGGGTGAACGTGCCCAGGGGATGTGCAGGCACCTGGAAAAGCCAGCTCTCTGCCCGAGAGGTCAGGGCTGCTGGCAGAGGGCACAGGAGACACCGGTAACAACTCCAGGGACCAGGGGAAGATTTGACACGGGACATCTGTCAAAGCCCTCTGCTACAAACTACTGAGAGGAAGCATGTGATGGTATTATTGGAGCTTGTATTGTGCTGCTGAGCAGTGCTATTCTTCATGTCCTTTTGTCATTTAAGACAGACTTTTGTGACAGCATTTGCCTATCTCTTGTAATTCCATGCAGGTTTGTGAAGTGCCCTTTTTTTTAAAAAAAAAAAAAAGCCATACATTAGATTTCCCTATTCTCATTTTTCATGATGTACAATACTGTCTAAATCAGTTTAAGATCAGGCCTGTACATCATCTCTGGAAATGAATACAAATACCTCTTATTCCAGTCAAATTAAATAATCAGGAGATACAGTGGCCACTCGCATATTGAATATGAAGAAACACAAAGCCTGGAGGTTTCTGCTGCTGTGAAAGCACCCCCACTGCAGCCTCCCCATCCCGGGGTTACCACCAGGGTGGATCAAGGCCAGCAGTGTGTCCTGCAGCAGCCTGGGGCCAGAGATGGTCTGCAAGGGGTTCCTCAGGAAGCCCCCACTGCACCTCTCCCTCCAAAGCCAGAGGATGCAAACACCTCAGCAGCAGCTACCCAGGACCTGGGCACTGCCCCGGACACATTTCCATTTTTATGCATTTCAGTCCAAAACATAACCTAGACCTTGGTGTTCACTGCCTGCCTGACCCAGCTCAGCTGAGGGGCTCCCCAGTCCCTCAGCCCTCCACTCTCAGGACCAGAGCACGGCCACTGTCCCTGCCCAGGAGAAACCACGGGCACCGGGTTGGCACAGGGCTCTAACAAGGAGCAAATGCCCCACAGCAGCCTCGGTGGAAAGGGACATGGTGACAGCACACAGTGCCCCTCTGGAAACCATTAGCTCCTTTTAAGTAGCTGCAGTTACTCGAATTGGATGGAAAGAGGAGCGGAGGTGTGGGGGGCAGCAGGAGGAGGCTGGGGGGGCTGCAAGTACTCATCCCCCAGCCGTTCCTGACTACAGCATGGGCATCTCTTGATGCCACGTGATGTGACCCCTTCAGGGGCAGTGACCGTGCAGGGCACCCCCACCCTGCTCTGACCACCTCATCTGTCCCCACGGGGCAGGGAGCACCCCGGGTTCTGCTGGGCAAACCCCATCCCTGCCCGCATCCCGCATCTCCCCAGCTTCTGTCCCTGGCTTCAGCAGCCAGCTCGGCCACCCAGCTCCCCACCCTTATTTTGTATGCCCAGCCATGCCTCCAGCCACCGGTATTAGCCTCCTCCTCAGCTGCTCCAGCATGATTTTGTTTGGGTGATGGAAGCTGAATGCAGTAGTCAAGGCTGACACATAACGCTGATTGATATATTGGCGCATAAGAGTTTTTATGTTACTGGCAAGTGACTATCAGGCAGTGTGACTAGCTGCCTGCCCCTTTTCAACTCACCAGTGAAAAAATAAAAAGTAAAGCAGCAGTGGATGTGGCAGGAATGCTAAAGGAGATGCTGCCCTGCCAGCAGGCTCTGAGAGCAGTGCCTGCCCCAGCCCTAGAACCTGTGGCACAGCCCAAGGACTGGAACACCTGCCCAGCACAGCAGCGAGGAGCTCGGTTCCAAAAGGAGCCTACAGGTAAAGGAGGTGCTGAAACTTATGCTTGGGGTGAGCAGGACCACAGAGTCTCGGGGCCAGCAGCATCCTGCCCTCTCCCTGCCTGAAGATGGCCAAGCACACCTGCGTCCCCTCGTCCTCCCTGAGAAGGACCTGGGGCATCCTCAGCAGGAGCACTCCTGGCCTCACCACTCAGCCCTGCAGCCCCAGGGAAGCAGCTGCTCTCTCCTGCACTGCCCAGCTTCCAGCAGCACCAGCCGGGATCAGCCGAGTCAGAGTCCAGCTGAGGGAAGTGGACTCAAGCATGGGACTTGAGTAGTAGCTTTTATGAGCTTTACACAGAAAAAATATGCCTTTATAAAAGCTTAACAGCAGGTAGGCATAAGGCCATGAGAAACAGGGAGGTGGTAATGGTCTTTTGAAAGTAATTCCTTTCAACCATAAAACCAAGACTTGATGAAAATGATAAGCCATGGGATGTGGCTGCCTGATAGTGTATTAACATAAATGCTTCAAGCAGCAGCCCCGTGAGCCAGAGGGAGCAGGGAATTTGCAGCCTCGCCAGCCAACACGAGGAGCTGCTGCACAAAGAGCCCCGTGAGGAGCATGGCAGTGATAATTAATTGTTTAGATGGAAATAAGCCAAAATTGTCCCAACCTGCATGAGCTGCCCCTCCTGCCCTCCACCCACAGACAGGACGGGCAGTGGTGCTGGGATTGAGAGCCAGACCTGGTCCCATCCCATCTCATCCAGGCAGAACACACATCACCCTGTTCTTGCTCAAGAGCAGGTCTTGTTTCTACCTCATTTACCTTCTCTGCATTTTCATTCCCCAGGTCCCTGGGAGGCAAGCAGACCCCCCTGCAGACAGGGCTCTTAGGAGACTCTTTCCAATTTCAGATCACCTTTCATCTGGGAGATTTTCACCTCCTCCAGACCATGGTGTTGGCAGGCTGAGGGCAGCCTCTGTGCCCTGCACTGCCCACAAAGCTCCCCTGTTTCCTGGAACACAACTTCTGACCAATGAATTTCCAGGATCCCAGTGTCCCATTCCCTTACAAAACCAATATTCCAGTTCAGTGGTGTCCCCACCAGCAGGATGTGATTTGGTTGCACAGTCTATTATATTCCAGAACGTGAAAGGTCAGGCTTAAATGGGATTTTTCATTGTAAAAGTCACCTACATGAATGACACGCCGTACCACCACAAGGCATTTGTAAAGCAGACTCCAGGATTATGGATGCACCATTTACTTCTGTTTATCCCCCAAACAGGAAAGGAAAATATTTGCCTCTCCCAAGCCTCAAGCTTAAGACATTTCCTGGAGCTCTGTAGATTTTGGTGGCAGGATGTCAAACAAACAGGAATGCAGGGAGCAGCAAACCCAGACTGAAATCCTGCCCTGAAGTTTCATTGCACCTTGGCTCCACCCCAGGGGCTGGAAGATGCTCTGTGGCTGGGTCCAGTGCTGGCCAACTGGGGTGCTGCAGGTGCCACACTCACAATGCCAGTGCTCAGGGATGGGACAGGTCCAGTCTGACCAGACGTGAGGAGATGCAAGAGCCAAGGTCAGTGTGAACCCCAAAGTGCTCCCCTCACTGCTCAGCAGCACCCAGCCCATCCCAAACCTGCTCTTGCTGGGTCTAAGCCCCATCTCTCTGTACCATCTTCCATCTTTCTCTTCACACTTCCAATTTTTACTGCCAGGATGAAAGGGCTTTGAAAGCAGACTCCTCTGAGGACTAAGGGAAAAAAGGGATCAAGATGTGAGACTCAAGGGGAGAGGGGAAAGGTTTTGGGGACAAAAGAACAAAGGCACTTTGGCCTTTCAGGATCACGCGTCCTGCTCTGGCTCACTGCAGAAGATGCAGAAGAAAGGGAGAGCCCTTTCAGCAGGGAAAAGCAGAGAAAGGTTCAGCACAGAGAGCAGCGGGAGTGAGAGCAGCCCCATTATCTGACAGAAGTAGAAATAAGACTGGGGGAAAGAATGACTTAAAAATAAAAGGAACATTAAAACTGATGTTTCCCGGAGCATACGTGTGTGTGTTTCTTTCCAGGAGGAGGGCATTTGGAAGGATAAGCAGGGTTAAAGAGCCTCATTCATCTTCCCCTTACAACTGTGCTGACTCAGAACCTGGTCAAACAAGTTTAATCTTTTTAGCAACAACAAAGAGAAGTGGAAGGAGGGTGGAAAGGAGCCAGCCTGGATGGGCAAAGAAGGAGAAAAAGAAAGCACAGAAAGAAAACTTCCTTTTTACAGCTCTTGGTTATTCTTTCCACGGCAGAAATGTGTCCTGATAAGCTTAGGAAGAAAGCCAGAGTCACTGGAGTTGTGGCTGTCTGGCTGTGCTCCTCCCTGGTGCTGTCCTGCAGGATGGACAGGGGGGACAGGGTGGGGACAGTGCCAGTGCTGCTGTCCTGAGCCCAGGGTGGTGGCAGGGTGGCAGAGCACTCAGAGGCAGGGCGAGGAGGAAGTTTGAGAGGTCACTGGTGGGGATGGAGCTGGAATCTCCCTGTTCCCAGGCTCACACACTGACAGTGGCACATGGTGCCAGCCAAATGCTGGCAGCCCTGGCATCCAGCAAACCTCAGCTTCACCTCAGCCCTGAATGTGTTTGAGCTCCCTGGGCCAGAAGAACATCAGAGCAAGGCAAAGAAACTGCTCTTGCCTTTTTTTGGAGAAGAACAGCACGAGGACACCACCGTTGTGTCTTTCCTGAAATGGAGGTGTTCATTAACAGCACTGCTCTGGGAGGAAAATGGCCATCACAACAGGAGACAGAATGCTTTAAAAAATCAAATACACCATACAAAATAATCCTACACTGGCTGGGAGATGAGGTCTTTTTCATCCTTAATTTCTGTAATTCCCAGTCATGCTGAGTATGATGCATCCTCATTTATAATGTAAGAGTTAAGGTTGGGGCAACAATTATTTTCAGGATCCTATAATCTCAACTGTAAAATTTCACCCCAGGCTGAAAATGAAAGAGCAAATCCTTCACTTTGGCATGAGCTGTGTGAGACACAAAGCAGTTCCACTGCTAGCGAGTTACGCAAATATAAATGCACATTAGATTCCCCACTTAACTTTTTTTTTCTGATCTTGAGCCAAAAATAAGATCTGAACTGAAATATGAATTTTTCATTGCATGTTTCTGATTCAAGATGTAAAAACAGACTTCCGAGGCTGCAAGCATGTACCTGTTTCCCCCACCTCCAGAGCCCTGGAGATGTGTTTGCTGAGCACACACCCTGCAGACAGCCACGGTGTCTGGCTGTGCTGCAGAGCCTCTCTGGAGCTGCTCACTCCAGCCCAGCCCTGGATCCCTACCTGGCTGCACGCTGCCAGTCAGCTTCAGAAATTAAAGGGAAAAAGCCTGGCAAAGGCTGCAAAACACAGCCCCCCGTGGAAAGGTCTGTGCACAAACACAGATCCCAGCTCAGCAGCCAGCGTGCCTGGCACCATCTGAGCCCAGCCTGGCTCTGATTTGTGCTGTGCTGAGCTCTCCTGCCCCAGCCACGCTGTCTAGGGAACACCCAGCCTTGGAAGGGAGAGTTTTTGATGGGAAAGCCCATGCTCTCCCAAGTCTGCCAGCCTCCAGACCTCAGCAGGACATCTGTGCTTGGAAAGGGGATGCTCTGACACGAGGGTGTTTTGCAAATGCAGACACAAGCCCTGCAAAGCACACCAAGAGCTGAAACGGTGAGAGACTGGGGATGGAAGGAGCAGGAATCCACAGGGATTGATGCCAGAGGCAGTTCTTCAGCACATGCCACCAGAAAACACCCCCACGTGCAGGGACACAGGGGGTGGCAGGCCCTGTGGGTCCGCTAGATTGGTTTGGTTTGACTGGTTTTTCTTCCTCTGTCTTGAAGGGAAAGCAGCATTCCCTGTCAGCAGGCTGGGCAGGGCAGGCAGTGGGAGCTGCATCCAGAGTGGTGCCCTCCTGTCCCAGCACAGGGACACAGCAGAGGAGCCCACGAGGCAAAAGGACCGAGGTTCTTCTTCTGGTCATAAAAGCTGAGGGTGCTAGGGCAGGCTGGGGAAACATCCATTAGCATTCTTGTTGCTCTGGCCATTAAAAGGAGGAATGGTCCCAGCTCTGGAGAGGTCTGCCCTGGTCTGATCTGGGAAAGCATCCCAGGACAGCCCTTAAGCACCGCTTAAAATTCAGCTCATGTCAAAGTGTTTCCCTCATTTGGGCTGGAGTAAGCAAGCACTTAAGGGATTTTTTTTTCTCCAAGCAGAGACAAACCAAGGCCACACAGACACAGAGCTGGGAGGAAAAACAACAGGGGAGGCTTTTCCCTTTCAAAAGACCAAGATGCTTTGAAAGACAGCAAGAATGAGTCTGCAGAAGAGCCTGGGACACACGGCAGATGCATCTGCAGGCCACGAGGGAGAGAGAAGCACTGAAATCCTGAGCAGCTGCAGACAGCTGTGGGTGCAGCAGTGCCGAGGGGGCAGAACCTCATCCCCCACACCTGCACTCACCTTAGCTCAGGCAAGCACACCAAAAATGACCCCCAGGCCAAACCCTTGGTCATTTTCAGCTTAGGAGTGCAAGTGACTGATCTAAACCAGCCTGGCTGACTTGCCTGGACTGGGTGGTGGCAGGGGCTGCTCCAGCTGCAGGTGGTGGGAGTGGCAGCCCAGCCAAAGGTGGTGAATAGCAGAGTGGGACACGCCCCAGGACCTGCCTACAGGAGTGGACACCCCATCCTTGGGCTCTCTGCAGCAGCCCTGGTGACGCTCCTGGGGTGAGAGGGAAGCCAGACACCAATTTAAACCTGACTGCACTATTCACACACATGTACATGAGGCTGAGAGATGACAGAATTATATAATTTGCTTGGTACAGATTTGCTGCTCAATTTTGCAAAATGTAGCGTGTGATGCAGATTGCTATGAGTGTTTGTTTTTAAATACCAGATTAAATGGGCACATAAAATTACCGTAGCCTTGAGCTGATCCATTGCTCTATGACATTTAACGTTGGGTTGCATCAGTCATGCCACGTTGCGTTGCATCCCATAATGTAATGTGACATGACTGATGAATCCAGAGCTCCTGCTCCATCACCAGGGAAGGCTCCCCAGCCTGAGAGCCATCAGTGGGACCGATGGCACAGCTGGTGCTGCCACTGCTGCTCCTCCGTGGGCTCCCCGTCCAGAGCCCCCAGGACGTGCAGGCACACGGGAGGGATAAGCAGGGAGCCTAAACATGCCATAACAGGCTTTTCTCTGGTTTTAACTCCTTCTCTTGGGCCTGGAGTTGCTGCACAATGGGCTGGTCTGGTGCTCAGCACCCTGCCTGGAGGAGCCCTCAGCACAGGAGGGGTTGAGCTGCCTCGGGGCTGGCAGAGGGCTGCTCACCCTAAGTGGGCTGATGAGATGGGGATGGAAATCCACACTAAGCTGCAGGGAAACAAAATGGATTGGAGGGAGCATTAGCTAAATCCCTCAGTGGAAGGAGCAAGGGGGCTTGCAGTGCCACTGATGCTGGCTTTGAAGCATGGGAGATGGAAGAGACTGCCTGGGGACCTTGTGCCAGCTGGAGGGAGGTGGAGGAGAGGGCACAGGGGCTCAGGAGGCAGCCAGAGCTGCCAAAGGGTGCCCTGCACCTCCTGTCTGTCCTAAACACGCTCTGAGAGGGAGGCAAAGGAAATCACAGAGTTTTTTTGCCAAACCCATGGAGAGATGAGGGAGAACTTTGCAGCACCAAGTCCACAGGCCCAGCTGTGCTGCAGTGATGCAACTCATCACTCTCCATGAGATGGAAATACTGCAGCTACACCCTGGAGCCTCTCCCTCACCCCCTCTGTGGCTGCAGCCTCGCCTGGGATGCTCAGCCCCCACAGCTTCCCTCTGCATCCCACCTGCCTCACGCTCCTTCTGGGCACAGCCTGGAAATCAGATCAAGGAAATGATCTGGGCTAAAAATAACCTAGATATAATCCTTTAAACTGCCAGAGAGGCAATCAAAATTACGATATTTAGGGATTTGCATGCAGTAGCTAAAGGAAGATTATCTTATTTAAATTAGCAGGGGAAGGAAGGTCCATTGGGCTGAGGGAGCCCTGCTCTGACCACCCCTGCCCAGAGCAGCCCCTTCCAGCAGAGCCAGGCCCCAGACAGTGCCCAGACCCACTGCCCCATCACACTGGCACAGGGACTGTTAATTGTAGTGGAATGGGAACGGGTGGAGGGAGCCAAATTGGCATTTAGTGCTTGGAACAAGAGCTGTGCCTGACAGAGTGTGCACAGCTCCTTTGCAGAGAGCAGCCAGGCACTGTCCCTCAGAGAGCCCTAAATGAGCACCATGGATTCAGCTACTACCACTCACATGATTTTTACAAATGATTGTCCCCTCTATGTGCCACTCTGCCTGGACACTTGGCAGCAGGGACAGGGCTCAGCCTGGGCTGACCAGCACAGCCACAGCAGCACGCAGTGACCCAGCCAAAATCCCTTCCCAGTGGTGGGAAGGGAACAGGCATCTCACTGTACTTGCTGGTCCTCACCCAGTGTCTAAAGCCTCGTGGAATGCACAGGGCTTAGGCACCAAAATGTGTGGGATTTAGGAGCCACAGCCCTGCTGAGCCCAGGGATGTGGGCTGGGACACGGGAGCACACCCTCTGCTACGTGTGTACACCCCAAACCACAGCAGAAATGATCCACAGAACATCAAATACTGAACCAGGAAACTTCCCTAAGCCCAGCATGGGGTTAAGCTTTGAAATATCTCACCACAGGATTTTACAGATGATTAAAATTTACTCGAGTTCAAGAAAAGAAAGGAAATGAGTAGGAGAAAATTCCCTCGTGGGCTGAAGCATCCCAACCCAACCCATCCCATCCCTTTCCAGCTCCTCCAGCCCACGGCAGTGCTGGGGGGGCAGAGCCCTCGGGGAGGCAGCGGGGCAGCTTTGCCTCTTCCCACACACTTCCCAGGGCTGTGGCCAGAGCCCCTCCCAGGCTGGCTGGCCCTTTGCTATGACCTGTTATGACTGCTCTTAAATCCTTAAAAGAGCTTAGTTGAAATGTCAGTGAAAGATCACTGGGAAGAGCACATCCACAGCCGGTATCAGGGCCCTGCTGACAGCAGGTAATTTGTTATGTTGCTGTAACACGATCCTATCTCCAGCCAGCCCTCCCATGCTAACATTAGTCCTGAAAATGGAGTATGGGCAGTCCAGACGGGCTTCCTTTCTGGCTTCCAAAGCCAGAAAGGCTTTGGAAAACTTTGTCCAGGATAGAGGCACTGCCATCGAATCCTCCTGGACATGAAATCCCTCCTATCCCTTTATTCTCAGCAAAGGTGGGGTTAAACCTCCCTCTGTGATCCTATAGGAATCCAGCTGTGGAAGGGTTGGAACTAGGCGATCTTTGAGGTCCCTTCCAGCTCAAACCATTCTCTTATTGGATCCTCTTCCAAGAAGACCTTCAAGTTTCCCAGTGCTGGTGGTGGTGAGGCCTGGGGGACCACAGGGCAGAGACAGCCCGTGTGATGGGGCTGAACTGCCCACGAGCACAGGCACGTGGGCCCAGCTCTTTCCTAGGATTCTCTGTAAATAAAATCTATTTCTAAGATCTCAGACCAATGAATTTTCCCAGTGGATCTTTACCAAGTTGTTTAGCTGAAGGCGCTTGGTAATTGTGATAGATTGAGACAATCGTCCCGGCTGGAGAGTGAGCAGCAGCAGGGACAGGGCATAAACAGGGACAGCAGCTCAAGCCCCTGGAACAGATTTTATTTTCACCGGGGACATTCATCAGGGCACAGCAGCCTGAGAGGCACAGTCCATCTCCAGCTCAAGGGGGAGCCGTGGTGGAAGGCACAGCCCCGGGAAGGAGCTGTGCCCAGGGCTCTGGAGAGCCAGGCTGAGGAGGGCAGCCTTCCCCCAGGGACAGCCTGCAGGTCGGAATGGCAAAGGCACCGGTCACCCCAGATGACTGCAGTGATTTAAAAGCCTCCCAAATCCAATCCTTTAAGGAACAAGATAGAAAACTATAGCAGTACTGGGAAAAATAAGTGGCTAACGCCCCAGCTCCTGAGAGTCAGCAAAAGAGAGCAGCAAGGAAGCTGCTATGGCACAATCTGCTCTAAGGTTTGATGCTAAAAGAGAAAGAATTAAATGTATAATTTTACACAGCACTTTAAAAAAATCTATTTTCATTTTCAGAGATTGGATTTCCTTCTTGTCCCTCTCCCAGGTAATTTTCTCTCTACTCGGCCTTATGCTGGTGATTTCTCACCATGCTTCCAGCAAGTGTGAATGGTGAGTTGCTTTGCAAACTCTGTTCCCTCTAGACTCAGATTATTATTCGCTATTGATTCATTGCATCCATCCACAAAGATGCAGACTGCAAAATATCCAGGAGCAGTACAAGAAAAGCAATACAAAACACCATTAAAAATGCAAAGAGCCAGCCACGCAGACAAAGACGAGGGACACGAGCAATGGCAGCATCAGCAGGCTGTGGCACTGGCCCCCAGCTGCCCTTCAACCAACCCAGGGAATCTGAGGCACAAGAGGACAAAGACAAAGCTGGTGGCTAATCCTGACTTTGCCCACAAAAGCATTCCAGGGTGGTGTGCCCACAGCAGCAGGGAGAGATCCCAAATCCCCTAAAGCCCAGTCCCAGTACCCCACTCAGTCTTCTAATGATCTAGAGCAAAAAAACTTCCACCCTATATAGCCCCACACTCTACAGCAGCCCCAAACCAGGGATGATGTGAGTTCATGGTCTCTGGGAGAGAGAGACCATGATGAAGGTGTGGATGTGAGAGGAGCCTCAAAAATCAGACTTCCTGAAAATGCAGGTAGGATGCCCAGGGACTGGTCCTTCTGCCGTGTCTTTGGGGAGCTGAGGAGCCTGGCTTCCCCCTGGGCAGGGATCAGGCAGGGAGCTAACCAAGACATCCTGTCTCTGGGCAGGGCAGCAGGCGTTCCCCCACCACCCTCCGTCTCCCAGCTGCAATCCAGATTTAAAGCAATTTAAAGCTCATCTTTGCAGACTCCCCCCTGCAGACTCCACCGTGAGCAGCACCTCACAGCGATGTTCAGAGGGCACCAGAATTTTCCCATCTCCTTTCCCTTCCCTCTCCTTTCCCCCATCTCCAAACCCTTCAGGGTCTGCATCGCATGAAAGAGAAAAGAAGAGGAAAAATATATGGCTCACTTCATAATCCAAGCAGAAAAACCTACATACACAGAGCACACAAATCATCTAATTCAGGGCTTTGTTTGCAGGAGTTTAATATTCATAATGCACCTATTTTTATATTAGTGCTACCCATGAATATAAGTGAATAATTGCAGCTGATTAAAGACAAAAAAGAAAGGAAATGTTAACACTGAGACAAACAAACACTGACTGTGTGATAAATAGAAGCACTCAAGGATTTAATTCCCTGGATAAGAGGTGGGAGGGGGCAGTGAGAGCAGAGAGCTCCTGCCACAGAATTCCTCAGAACTGATTGCAGCTCCTGTTCCTGGTTGTACCTTCTGACAAATAATTTACAGTGCTAATGTGGTTTTTGCTGTCCAAATGGTCTCTGCCCCGGTGCAATACTGGAAGTTTGTCTTTCCCTATCAAGCACAAGACTGAATTTGTGTGTTCCTTTCCACTGGTGGTTCATGTACAGCTCAACTGGGCAGGCTGGGACCACTTCATCTGGGCAAAGGGAGAGCAGTGTCCAGGGAATGGGAGCACTGGGGAAAAATCCCTCTGGCTCCACCTTTCCCTGGGGCTGTCCCTGATCCTCACACCTTGGCACAGGGAGATGCCACCAGCTCTGTGTCCCCCTGGCCCTGCCTGAGGGGCACCCGTGGGTCCCTCTTCTCCATGGCACCAAAATGAAAGTCTCTTTGTGAAGCAGCAGTTTTGAAAAAATACAATTGATTTTCTGACTTCTGGTCAGATTTTCCACCAAATTTAACACCCTACATGTCGTGCTCAAAATAGAACCTCTAAGAGCACAAGGCATGTGTTGTTAAGGTTTATTTTATTATACAATATTACAGCCATTCGGGGTAGATTGTATCCCCTGGCAGTTTCAGAAAAGTTTTTTCCTTGTATTCATTAGAAGGAAAATAAAGTGCTTGCAAAAACTGGGAAATCCCCAATTTCAGTTAAATTGAGTGCATTTCAGGGACTTCACCTTCAAGAAGGCAGCAAGATAATTTACATTCTGACCTAGATTTCTAACCCAAATGTATTTGCCTGAATGGGAAATGACATTTCATTTGCTCAAGGGTTCTATTTATTTAATTAATTATCAAAGAAAAGGGATGGAAGGAAAGGCTTTCCTTCTCAGATTTCTACCAAAGAGTTGGGAAGAGATGAGACTAATTCTCTGCTCACACATAAGTGAGGGAAGAGTGGTCCCTGTGAGGTCACTGCGCCCACACACCTTCACTGTGTGACACCAAGCCCAAAAATCTGTGCTGGAGCTCAAGTTCTGGGGTCAGTCAGTGCCTCTGCCCAGCAGGACCTCAGCCCACGGGCACCCTGTGCTCTGGTCCATGTGGCAGCAGCAGCTCAGGCCACAATGGCAAAGCCCAAAGATGTTTGGGGTCATACAAGACACTTCATCAATGTTTCCAGAAAGTTGGAGTCCCAAACGACATGAAATCAAGGGGGTGGGGTGAAGGGAAAATACTGTCTCCTTCTAGGAAAAATACTATCCCCATCTATGGGAGAGTCCATGAAACAGCTCAGAAGGACCTTCAAGCACTGCTGGAGTTCTTTCCCGGCTAATTCAGTGCTGAGGAAGGAACCACGGCTGCTGTTTTGCAGGATGGGAGAGAGCATCAGCCGGCAACAGGCAGAGAGAGGAGCCCTGGCGACCCCGAGCCTCCTGCAGGCTCCTCCCTGTCTCCTCCTGAATCCTTGCTTCCAATGTTCCTCTGACTCCCGGCGCTGCCACTGCCCCTACAAACACCCAGAACAGCCCTGCTCAGCCCGGGGCTCCCCATCTCACATGTTAATCTCTCCCTGCACCTCTCTCCCTCTGCCCGTTTCTGATGGAGCCATTTGAGTCAGACGATTTCCTGCTCCGGGAGGAGTGAGGGCAGCGGCAGATCTGAGTCCGACAGCCGCAGGACCCTCCAGCAAGGCTCTTTGAAGCTCGGCACCTAACAGGCTCTGCAGAAGGCACGTAAGGAGGGAGACAGAGCCTAATATTGCTGATCGCCATAAGAGAAAAGCCTTTGTGCACCGTGAAGTGCAGGTCAAAGCAGCTCAGCTCGAGTGCCGTCAACAGCTCCTTGTTCTGGCACAAACATGCTCATCACAGAGTGATAGATGAATGGAAAAAGCAGAAGAAATTGCCATAATCACAAAGTAGCACCTTTAAATATGAGTGTGCTAAGATAAAACCTGCCCCTGCCCTCCACCTGCGCACTGGCAGGTCCCTGGAATAGTTATGCCTGGTACATGACAAAAACCAAGTCATTAGCCCTCTATTTGCCGGCAGCCGATGCCTGACCTGCGGAATTCATCTGCTTAAGAGGTTTATTTTCTCTACTTCAGTGCTGACAGTTTCATCTTTCACCAGGCACGCGTTTCTCCACCCTCCGAGCAGCTTAGCACGGTCCTGGGGACAGGAGCCGCTCAGGGAGGTTTCCCAGTGAGATGCCTCAAGGGCACCTGATCCCCTCTGGCCGGGGACCTGCTCCTCAGGCTGCTTGTGCAGCCTCCAGCACCATTTCAGAGACATTGGGATAGAAAATCTCCCTTTTGGCAACCCCGGGGTGGCTCTGGGCAGAGGGGGGTAAAGAGAGTGGCGAGTGTTTGTGCTCCGCGGAGCTCCCATTGTTCCCGGCTCTTTGTCTTCCTGCCCGATGCTCACTGGCCACCTGCCTTCCTCCCGGCCTTCTGAAGGGGATTCTTTGCTTCCCTTTGTTGCTGTCCCTGCCCCACGCTGCCCGCGCCGCGGCTCTGACCTCTGAGAGGAGACAGCAAAGCGACAGGGACACAGCGGGCAGGACAGGGACACAGCGGGCAGGACAGGGACACAGCGGGCAGGACAGGGACACAGCGGGCAGGACAGGGACTGCACAGGACAGGGACTGCACAGGACAGGGACTGCACAGGACAGGGACACAGCCCAGCCAGGACAGGGACAGATCCCAGAACGGAGCAGGGCTAGGCAAGAGGCAAAGAGTGGATCTCGCATGATAAAAACAAATAAAACAAACAGAGCAGAAAAAAAAAAAGTGAAAATGAGCCTGATGTTCATTATGGGAAATATTCATCCAGCGGAGGCTGCTGGTAAATTATCCAGGAGCTGCTGGATGAGAAGGGCAGCGAGCCTGGCAGTGCTCCCTGCTGCCTGCCCGGGCTCCAGGAGCAGTCAGGCTGTGTGGGGGGCTGTGCCCATCGCCCTCCCTGCACTCCAAAGGCCTGACCCACAGCAAAGGCTCTGTCTGTGCAGTGAGAGGCAGGCTGTGCATCGGGCTCAGAGCATCCCTCAGCCACAGCCAGCCCAGCTCACGAGCTGCTGTGAGAGCTCCTGGAAGCACTGTCTGTCGGGGGTGCAGGCTCTGCATGGCTCTCCCACTGTCTGGAGCCGTGAGTGTCTCTACAAAGCCCAGTGCCACCTCCTTCTGCCTTACTGGTGGCTCCACAAGGACTCCAGCCCCTCTGCTGTCAGTGCCCCGTGCCCCCGTGCCCGGCAGGGCTGACTCCAGCTGCCCAGCATCACACAGTGGGTACTCCCCGCTCGGAGCCCCAGCCTGCATCCCCTGCCCAGGCTCTCCTGCCAGGGAGGGGGAGCAGCCCCTTGGGCACCGCCCGGGAGGGACTCAGCTGGCACCAGCCGTGAAGAGCAGAGCCTCAGCAAGAGGAGGGTTTGCAGCACAGGTCTGCTCTCACACCTCCAGCCCATCCCGGGAGACAGAGTGACTCTGCTCCTGCACTGCTCTGTGCTAAGGACAAGTCTTTCCACGGGCATAAACCCAGCACACAAAAATAGATAATTCTCTGTTCAAGCCTGCAGACTGTGAATGTCGTTAAGGGAATACATTGCCCCCAGCTGCCCTGTGCCCTCCTGGCCCCAGCCCACTAAGGTGTTTGTGGGAATGCTTGCAGGTCGCCGCCTGGCTCACCCTGACTCACCTGATGCATCCCAAAATACCAACCTCCTCCAGCGAGCGCCGCGGAGCTGAATTAACTATGGTAATCAGCTCCACACGCTGCACAGGCAGCGCAGCTCCTGCCGCCCGCAGAGCCGGGCTCCACGCCGAGATAGCCCCGTCTGCGAGGACCCGGCCAGCTGAGACCCTGCTGGCCCCCAGCTGCCCCGGCCGTGTGTGGAGGTGCCGTGCTGCTGCAGCAGATAACTGCTCTGGGAAGCTGCTTTACACTACAGGGAGCACTCGCACACAAAAAGGCTTACAAAAAGCTGGTGTAAAGAAGCTCCTTACTGCCGAAGCTCCAGTATAACATGTACCCTGACATACATCTGCTAAGACCTGGCAGTGTGAGGTTTATTTTTTCCCTAAGTTATTTTTTACCTCCCTCTGGTCCTTGATTTACCCTGTATGGGAGGATTTATACGTTCCAAAGAGCCTGCAAAACGCTTCGTGGAAGAGTGCAAAGGAGGGGTAAAACAGCAGTGATATTTGCTGCTCCTCAGGGCTGGAGGCGGCCGGCCGGGGGCGAGGGAAGGGAGTGTGGGAGAAGTCCAAGGGGATGCCGGGGTGGCCACACAAGCAGCTCCATCCCAGTTCCCCTCGCAGCCTTGCAGTGCCTGCAGTGGACTGAAGGCAGGACAGACCGGGGGATGTGTGGGAAAAGCATCCCCTTGGCTGGCCAAGCCCGCAGCTGTGCTTGCCCAGCGTGGGATCACACCCTGTTTGCTCCCCGCAGCCCAGGAACCTGGCAGGGAGAGGCAGCTCCATCCCCGCCTCGGCTGTGACGGGAACCAGCGGCCTTGGCCAGCACAGCGGCTTCCCAGGGATGGAGGGACAGCGGGGCCAAGCGCCCTCGAGGATTTTGGCGCTGCTTCCCAGCACCACTCGCAGGACACAGCTGCGGCAGCGGAATGTGCCGGCAGAAATCCCCCGGCGCCAGCACGGATGCGCGAAGGGGAGTGCAGGGGGAGCCTGTCCCCCAGCCCAAACACTGCCCAATTAGCACATGCTCGCTCTCATTCCCACACTGTTGGCACATTCTCGCCGGCCCTGCGGAAGCAGCAGGCGGGCACGGGTGCCGCTCTCACCCTGTTCAAACCAGGGAGCCACAAAGACGGGGGAGTGAAACCCAAACGCAATTTTGCCCAGATGCTTGACACCGGGTGATCAAAGCCTTGCTGAGAGAAGCGGCTCTCCATGAACTTGTGGGGAAGCATTTAGCCCAATTTCCTCAGGAAATGAGGCTGGTTGAGTCACAACTATTAGTCACAGTGCCTAATGAATTCTGAGCCCCTTGGCCAAGTTCAAACGAAAACTGGCTGGAAGGGGAGTCCACGAGGCGTCACATTCCGAGGGGCTTTGGGGGGCTGCAGAGCGGGGGGATGCAGGAACCACCTCCCCAACCTGAGCAGTGCCAGGACTCGGCTCCACGCTGACCTGCATCAGAGACCCCAAGGGAAACTCGCCCAGCTGAAACACCCACAGCATCCCTCCTCTGCGTGGAGCATCCCTGGGGAGCAGGACACCGGCATGGGAGGGACAGGCAGCAGGAACAGCCTCCGTGCCCGGCGAGGAGTTTGCTCTGCTCCAGCCCAGTGTTTGCTGATTTATGTTTAAAACACAGACAATTAAATTACATGGGAGCTGATGCCGCTAAATGCATAAAGGCACTGAAATGCCAGGCCTCATCGGGTTGCCATGTAAATCACCATGGTTAAGCTGGTAACTGAGAGCACAAATAGCAGGGGCTGAGCATGCATCACCCAAAACTCCCTGCCAGCAGCACAACCCAGGGACACCTCGGGAGAATGTGCAAGGATGGAGGGACAGGACAGATGGGCTGGCATGGGGGCCTTGACCCATCGGGGGGGTTTTGTTTCAGGGATTACACCCCAGGTCAGAGCCACACTGAAGGGAGAGCCAGCCTCCAGCAATTTACACACCCAGCAATTCAGGTTCCAGTGAACTAAAATCAATACAAATAAAGGAATAATAAGAAGAGACATTGCAAGGACAGATGGGAAAGAAGTAGCCAGCTACTGTGCTGGGATAAAAGCACAAATCCTGCTGAGCTCTGGGCAGTTCCAGGGAGGTTTGGGGTGTTGTGGGGCAGGATCAGGGCACTGTCCCACTCCACTGCTCACCCTGCCCTGGCCCAGCATTAGTGCTTAGCTGGTGGGTTACTGAGCTGAGTCAAGGAGCTGAACCAGCAAAAACCCCAAACCTACAAAATGCAGCCCCGTGGGACGACAGAGCCAAGCTGCTCCAGAGGCAGACAGCCCCATCCCCACACGGAGCAGGCTCAGCACAGGGCTGGGCAGCACACTGCCATCCACACCACATCCTCTGCAGATCACAATCCAAGCCACATCAGGATTTTCTCCTGCAGGGAAATTTTTGCTCCTCTCCAGCCTGGGAAACACCTCCAGGTGTGCCAGCACCCTGAGTGCTGCCTCAGAAACAGCCCAGAAGCCAAAAAAAGCTGAGAATGTTTCTCTCGGTGCCCTTTCTTAACAACTCTGAGCACTGGACTTTCACTGCTCATTAATTAACTCGTTGTTAATTAACGAGCAGCATTCCCGGCATGTGTCGTTGGAGAGGAGCTGAGTGCAGTGGTGGGGAAGGCATGGGAGAATGGGAGAGGAGGATGGCATGAAAGAGCAGGGGAGTGGGGGAAGGCATGGGAGAGCAGGGGAGCAGCTCCTCTCAGCAGATTTTCACAGCAGGAGTGACGGAAGGCACGGAGCTTTGGGGATTTCTCTGGAAACATTAGTGCTGCCAAAGGTCACCCATTTCTGTGAGAGCTCCACAATTCAAACAAGCAGCCCTTGCAAGCCAATTAGCAGCAAATGTGACAGATCTGGATTTTATTTATGTAGCATCTAGCAAACAAAAGCAGATTTCAGCCCCATCTAACAGGGACACAGAGCCTGGCAGGGCCACGTGCTGGGTCGCCTTGGCTTGCTCAGTGCACTCAGCGTGTCCCCATGGGTGTCAGGTCTTCCACAGCACCACAGGCTGTGGCAAAAGGAACACCCCACAAATTACCACCAGTGCCACAAGGAGTAAATTTAAACTGAAAAAAAAGGAAACCCTTTTCCACACAGAGCACAATTACATGGCTCTGTTTATTACCACCAGATGTTGCGGCAGCCAAGGGCACGAGCTGCTTCAAAAGAGACAACACACATAAACAGGGGAGTGGATCAGCTGGCTAGCAGGCCTGGCAGCCTGGCTGCCATCCCTGGCTCGGGGCATCCCATGTCTCTCCCTGCTGGAAGCCAGCAGGCTCTGCTGTAGGAAAGCTCAGACCCTGTTTCCAAGACCTTCTCCCAGAATGTGCCACTGGCTGAGCACAGAGCTGAGTCCTGGGCTGGCACGGGCACCCTCTGCCCTGCTGACGGGTGGCAAGGTGCTAAAGAGCAAACCTGGAGTCAATGGCACCCTGGCAGGAGCTGGGAAGTGCTCCAGCTGCTCTCTGCAGGGCAGGTGTTTGAGGGATGGTTCAGATCCAGGCCTAAACTGAGCCCTCCTGGCTGGGGGTAGCCACCTGCAGAGCTTTTATTTTGTTTGAAATCAGTATAGTGCACAATTCAGCCCATCTCCACAGGCTCACCAGGGGCACTGCAGCATTTCACACACCGTGGCTGGTCCTGCCCTGCTGGGCACACAGGGCTGGAAGCCCCCCTGTAAAACAGAGCCCATCCATCCCCAGCAGCCCTGGCAGGTCCTGGGGGCGCAGCAATGCCCCACCCCAAACTCCTCCACACCTGAGGACCAGGAAAACAACCCCATCCCCTTTGTGACCAAGTCAAACGCAAGCGCTGCTGCTCTGTCCACACTGGGAGCAGTGCAGCAACAAAAGCACACGGTGCTGCTGGATTAATCACTGCCACTCACTGGCGAGGTTCACACACACATCAGCCCAGCAGGAGTAGTACCCAGCTTTGTCACTGCAGAAGTACTTTTCAAATATACATATAACAAACCTAACATCAAAGATCCCGAAAGAGAAACTTCTTTCAGATGATATCCCAGGCTCAGCGTCTACAGAGCACAAACAGAAGGGATGAATGATGCTGGAAACAACAAAGAGAAGTAAATTGTCTCCTCTGGATGAACTCAAGCTTAAAATCTCAAAAAGGAACTTGTCTTGCTTTTGTCTCCGCTGAAAATCCACCTCCTGCCTGGACAATACATGGCTATTCAGCAGGCAAGAGGCAGCCAGGGAGCTGGGCTGCAGCCTGGACAAGCTCTGTTTACAACCCCAGAGCTCACCAGGGGAATAACTGAACCTGAGCATTTGCTTTGGTTGGCCTGTTCAGACCTCCATCATATTAATGTAATACGCTAATTAACAGCAACAGGTCACCCTCTGAGGAGCTTTTCATTCCATGATAACAATTCCACCAATGCTCATCTGCACCCCTCAGAACCAAGTCACACAGGGCTCCTGTCTGCCCCTCTGAGTGATGAAACAGAGGGAGAGGGAGTGTGGGTTGAAGAGGGCTTTGCAGGGCAGCTCTCAAAGCCTCCTGGAGGTTCACAGAAGATGCCAGGAGCCAGCCCGAGCAGCTTCGAGCCCTCCCTCCCTACCAGCCACTGGTGCTGCAGTCCCTGAAGGTGGCAGGAGGGACACAGCAGCAGGGACCACGTCCCCTGGGCAGCAGCCACCTTTGACAGGCAGCAGGAGGCAGGGCTGGGGAGCAGAGAGCAGCACCCAGCTGCCCTGTGTCACCCAGGCAGAGGCAGCCCCAGCCACTGCAGGAACTGCTGCCTCGCCAGTTAACAAGTTAGCATTAATATTTATTGCAGCATGTTCACAATTGTAAAGATCTTCATTTAAAATGTTTTGTGCCTCACACCCTGTCAGCAGGGAAAGCACTATAAGGCAGAAAGCAGGCTTGCAGGCTCTAATGCAAAGTGATGGCTCCAGCTTCAGAAGGGAAGCCTATTTCCAGCAGGAACATCTGCTCTCGCAGGGAAAGTGGGTACCTAGCTGAGGAGACTGGGAGCAGATGGAACAGGAAAGCTTCTCCTCCTCTTGTCACAGACCCACAGCAAGCAAGGTTCACCACCATCCCCGTGCTTCCCTCTCCTCTTGCTCCAAAGCATCCATGGAGCAGGGGGTGGCAAAAGCACTTTAATTGTTCACTGCAGCAAGGCTATCCCAGTCTAAACCCAGTGCCAGCAGCCACGCTGCTGCTGGCAAGGCAGTTCCCCGTGTCTCACATGCCTGCAGAGCCACAGCCAGTCTGGGGAGGAGATCTCAGACCTCGGGGAAGGTGAGAACTGTCAGTGCATCAGGAGGAGGGAGAAGGAGAGGCTGAGCTGAACCAGGCAAGGGAAAGGTGAGAGGACTGTGAAGTAAAATAAAGATTAAGGTGGAAAAGTGAGAAGAACTTAATGCTAAGATCTGTTAAACCTCCCTCTTGCAAAGTCTTATGCAGGTGCTTAACTTTGCAGGCTGCGAGTAATCCAATTTAAGTCTCGGCAGGATTTAACAACTTTAATTCAGGGGAATTAATGATAGTGCGCAAAGTTAAGCGCACGCTTACTGGGTAAAACAGTGTGAAAAAGGCTCCTTTGGAGAGAAAGCTTCGTGACTTGGAACTTTTAGAAGTGGAAAAAAACGCCACCAAATATATCGAGAAATAATCTTGCGATGGGTTGGAAGAAGTGTTTGATGTGACCTAAAAGTCTCTTCCATCTCTGACTTCTATTAGTCTGTGACAAGACTTAAAAGGTCAGCCAGTCCACCCCTTTGCTAATGCAGGATTATTCCCCTCAGCACAGTGCCTGTTACTTTGCCCAGTCCAGTTTTAAATGAAAAGCCTTGCAAAACTTCCTCTTCCCCAGGACCATTATCCTCCCAATTCTAATGTGTTTCTTTTTGTCAATAGTTCTGTCAGTATAATGAAATCCTCACTGTGCTAAATTGCTAAAAAAGATCTAAAAGTCGAATCTTCTTCTAATATGACATGAAAGTGCTAGTATAAAAATAGGATTGTATTAGCGATTCTCCACTGTATTGTATTAACATCCTATTTCACTTAAGGGAGGCAGGACTGAATTATCTGCGGATTCCTCCAGCCACTACTCTTACAGAGCTGTGTATTTGGGGTTCAGAGCTGCATGACTTCCCATTAAAGCAATACAATAAAATCCTCTGCGGCATGCAAAGTGCTGAGGCAAGCGTTTGGGGCACGTGCCAAGCACGCAGCCCAACCCTGGCACTCCTTGCACCCAAGCAAAGCCCACAGGCTCTGCAAAGCGGGGATGTGGAGAGCAGTGTGGGAAGGCCAGTGGCAGAACGAGAGGCCCCGGGGGCAGGAAAGAGGGCAGACAAGAGTCTGAGGAAGCGGCAGAGTGAAAATATCCATTGTGGAAGCACGGTGGGTGTGGGGGCTCACGGGTCAGAGCCCAGCCCAGGTGAGAGAAGGGAAGAGCTGGCAGCAGAGCCTTTGCATCCTCAGTAGGACAAAACTGGGCATCTGTAGCCAATTTAGACAGCATGCCAAGAAATCCAGTTGCCAGGGAGGGGTCTGATGCTCACTTTGCTCTTGAAGGAACAAAGCTCCTGGCATCCTCTGGGAGGGCTGGGGAGGCAATGCCTGAGCAGGCAGAATCCAGAGGTGAGACTGGAGCTCTTTCAGCACGGCCCTGGCTCAGCAGAGGCTGTGCTCAACCTCTGCCTGCTGCTCAGGGACAGCTACACACAGCTCCTTCCCCACTGCACTGGGCTCTGAACACGCTTTCCAGCGAGAAGCTTCGTACATCCTGTTCCTACCAGGATCCAACAGAGGCTAGTACAGATTTCTGCACTACCTTGCAATAAAACTCAACACTGGCACAGCCCCGTTTTCCTGAAAACCAAGTCTGAATACTCCGAAAGCCCCCAAGCTTCAGTGAAGCTGTGGGGAGCATCCCATTTAGCAGGAATCTGGGAAAAAAAAAATGGTTTCATCTTGTTTCAGCCCACTTCTAGTCGCTATTCCCAGCATGTTCTGCAGCCGTGCCCTCCCTGGGATTTACTGGGGCTTATTTTCCCAACACATGCTCCTTCATTGCTATTCTTTTTCTTCTTTTCTTTTTTTTTTTTTTTTTCTTTTTTTTTTTTTTTTTTTTTTTTTTTTTTTTTTTTTTTTTTTTTTTTTTTTGTGAACTGCATAGCAGAAAGCTATTGAGCAGAAAGCCAGTGGGAAGCCACAGCTATTGTATCTCTGGTTTAGTTCCTTATCTGCTGAGGGGTCCTTTTGTGATTGTGTTGTGGAAGGACACGGAGACAGCGCCTTTTATCACCAGCACAGCATCTCTGGAATGAAAGGAGAGGCAGCGGGGATGCAGATGTGACGTTAAAGTCTAAAAATCCACCATATGGTAAAGATTGCTTCAGCTACAGTCTGGTCAAGATGTTGACACTTTGGTTATGAAAAGCAATATGTATCTCTCTCCTGGTGGTTTCTGTTCAAATTAAATGTTTTGTATCAGGCAGAGAACTAATAAAGAGCCAGGTTTTCCCTCGACAGAGGACTAGTAACAAATATGGAGTAATGTGAAAGCTGACTTGAAAATTACTATTCCCAAAGATGCAATAAATGTAGAGATAAGATTTGCTTAGAGGACTCGAATGAGATAAATGCTAAAGGTGCTGCTGGTGGGAAGAGAGTCCAAGGGGAACGAGCAAAAGTGAAAAAGGAGCATTTAAGAAGCACAGCCTGACCTGTCAATGTTTCTGTTAGCACTGAATACCTCCCGGACAGCGGGCACTGTTTCAGCATCCCAATCCCTCCTCGTGGCTCAGCTCAGAGGACAGAGGGGTATCGGGGTGCCAGGCAGGAGCAGCTCCTGCCCCCGGGGCTCCGGGCAGGGCGGCAGTGCCCGGCCCCTGGCGGCCCTGCAGGAGCCAGGGGCGGCTCTGCGGGCAGGGCTCGGCCACAGCCCCCCGGCCCGGGACCGCCTGAGGTGGAAATGAGAAAGCGAGGAGCAAAAGCAGCGCCGAACCACCCGAGGCTGCTCCTCCGAATAACCGCGCAGTGGAGGCACAGCGGTTCCAGCCTGGCTCGGGCTAAAATAAACTTCGCACATCAAATATTGAGCAGCCGAAATCTCCTCCCGAGGCTGGCCCAGGGCTGCGAGCCGGGCAGGCTCCGGTCCCGGCTGCGCCGCCTCTCCGGCATCCTCGGCTCTTAATGCGAGTTAACAGCAGCGCCAATGACTTATTTAAGAGCAGATCAAGAAATATCCCAGCTCTCTTTGGAGACTTCAAAAGCAGCTGAACACTACCAGTATCGCCCGATAAAGACACAGCTTTGCTGTACCATCTGCCTCGGGGGAACTTTCTCCGCCGGCAGCGGGGAGGGGAGACGGGGCTGCCGTGGGGACAGCTCTGCAGAGGTGGGACCGTGCCACCGCCCAGCCCTGCCACCCAGCCCTGCCACCCAGCCCTGCCACCGCCCAGCCCTGCAAAGGTGGGACCGTGCCACCACACAGCCCTGCCACCCAGCCCTGCCACCCAGCCCTGCCACCACCCAGCCCTGCCACCACCCAGCCCTGCCACCCGGCCCTGCAGAGGTGGGACTCTGCCACCACCCAGCCCAGCCCTGCGGCTGAGGGGACCCTGGGTGACCCTTGCAGTGACAGGCTCTGCGTCCTGCTCATGGCTGTCCAGCCAGCCCCCATCACCTTCAAGGAGGTGGATGGATTTACCATAGCAACAAGAAGAAAGAATTAAAAACAAACAAAAAAAATAAAATAGTAATTTTTTTCCGGGGAGACTCTCTCAGAATGGCTGTGAGGGTCAATGCTGGCCAGCTTCCCCATGCCACCAGCCAGGGATGAGGCAGTGCAGGATGCAGAGCAGTGTTAGGGTTGGAGACTGGCACTAACGATGGAGGAGGGGTGGTAGAGAGCCAGAGCTCACTGAGCAAAGCTCCTGCCTCACCCAGCCAGGCCAGCCACTGCTGTGCTGCACCCTCACACCCACGAGCACCTCCTGACAGGGGTGGAGAGGGAACCAGAGGAAGGCTGGGGAGGCAAATGGCAGCGTGCTGGAGGCTTTCCATTGGAATTTAGAGCTGGAGACTTGATCCCTTTTCTCAGTCCCAAGCACAGGGCTGGAGCAGAAAGACAGAGGAACCAAAGTGCTCTAATGGAGACCTTGGGACTCCCTCGCTGAGCAAGGAAAGAATGTACTCCAACAACAGATGACATTTCCCACTGGGAAGCAGGGAACCTAAGTTCCATGACCAAAGTCTCTACCCCAGGCGGAGGTTGATAGGAGATTTGTTATTGATTCACTGTGGCCAGAATTTCATCCTGTGATTTAAACCTAACTCCTCCAAAGAGAATAAGATCAATTTTACAGAGAATCAAATACATAAAGAACAGCCTTTGAGCTGGTGTGCAGCAGACACAGAGAAGGGAGTTTAAAAAAAGGTTCTTTTCTTATCAGGAGAGTTAGAAAAGAAAGAAAAAAATTCAAAAAGGAGCCTGAAGAATGTTGTTTGCTCCTTCTCCCTTTCTCAGTCAAAGCAGCCCCATTGCTGCCTGCTCTCCTGAGGGGCACAGAGGGAGTGGAGCAGCAGAGGGATTCTGATAGCAGTGCCAGGATGAAGCTGCTGCAGTCCCCATCCTTGGAGCCTCCTGCCCAGATCCCCACCTCCCATCCAGCCCTTCCAAGGGGTCCCTGCCCCACGTAGCTGCACCAGCACCACAGTGGCCAAGCAGGTCTGATGTGCTGGGGTCTCACATCCTCCAAGGCTGGCACAGGTGAGGGGCAGCCCCAAGGGGACAGGCAGCCCCTGCCCCAGTTACCTCCACATTTGGGGATATGAGCTCCCACCAATCAGCCTCCATTCCTCCTGTCTGGGAAGCTGAGAACCCTTACACTAAGCTTCTCTCTTGGAGGTTTTATTATCATAATTCCTTTTTATTTTTGCCTTGGAAGACAATTTATCACCTTCAGGCAGCATAGATTGGCCTCTGCCAAGGCTGATGATCTGCTTCTGTGCCATTTTCCCCTAAAGCACAGGGCACTTGGAGCTCCTTATGTCCTAAAGCTTTGCAAGGGATCAGCCTGGTGTTTGACCCTCTGCTGCCATCCCAGGCACCTTCCCTTGCCCTGGCCAGGAGCACCTGCCAGCACCATGGCAGAGGCTTCTGCAGGCAGCCACCCCCTGCCCATTATTTAACTGCAATCCAGAGACAATTTTTCTTGGGAAAAGCTTTTAAGCTTGATCAGTGATGGGGTTAATATTGTTTGCCCTGTGTCTCAATTTTTTATCTGTATTAATGGAAACTGCCACGGCAGGGTTTTCCACAGCAGCAGCACAGTGCTGCTTTCTTGGGTTTGTTTTATTTTCCAGGCTGGGTTGCAGTGACTGATCACTCTGCAGCACAGCAGATCGCAGCCATGTCCCCACAGAAGCTGCCCAGACAGCCCTGCCCATGGTGTGGTGGCTGCCCCAAAGCCCAGAGTTTGTCCCCAAAGAGCCATCCCTCCTGCAGAGCCCATTCCAGCAGAGAGGGCCGGGAGGAGGGAGCTGAGCAGGGCTCAGCAGAGGTGAGCTCTGTAATTGTGCACCTGCCTGTGTTTGTTCTGCCACGGCTCTTTGGGGACGCTCGCTTACATCACGTTCAGAAGGAGAGGACAACGGCACAAAACAAAAAGCAGCTGCAAGTTAAACAAGTGGAAGCCCGCTGGGGCTGCTGGACCCTGGTTCCTGCCCAAGGCAAGCAGGCAGCTGGTCCAGCACCAGACAGGGGAGCAGAACCCAGATCCAGACAACAGAAAAGCAGAGCAGGGACCATCACTTGCCCCTCTGGGCCCACAACAAGCCCTGAGCAGAGCCCTGCTTCAAACACAGATATATTATATATATTTTTGCTCTATGCTTTCACGCCTTTCATTCCTCCAATTTATTTATTCTTGTCTTTGTGGGCTTAACAGTCAGAGTGTACAATAAGTCATTGCTTCTTAATCCAATTTGGCTCTATTTAGATATTCCAGTTTAGCATCAAATGTAATATAGAATAATGTCCAGAAGAAACAGGAATGAGATCCATGGCTCTGAACCTTGCCCGGTGAGGGCTGCCTGCTTTCTTTGCTAATTTATTCTCTCACTGGCTTCACCAGCTGGTCCTCACGCTGAGCCCCTCACTGCAGCCAGAGGCACAGCAGGGTGGGGGCTCTACAGCACCCTAGAAACTCTCTGCCACGGGAGAGGGACAGCCAGGCACCTGTGCAGCCCCAGCAGCCTCTGCCAGGAGGGTGGGGAGCTCAGGGGAGCAGCGATGGGTTCCCGCAGGTCCCTGGGAGCGCAGCCCACCCACGGCAGCCGGCTCTCCGCCCCGAGTGCTCCGTTATCAGCAGCGCACAGAGCCGCCCCCGCAGCCCCACGCACAGCCCTGGCCAGAGCCCAGAGCCCCGGGGCTCGCTGCAGCCCGGGATCCTTCCCAGCGCATCCCCGGGCCAGCGGCGCTCCCGTTTTTATCTGCGCCGGGCGCTCCGTCCCTCCCCCGGGCCGCCCACCCCGGCCCCTCCCGGCGCTGCCAGCGCGGCTGTCTCGGCACGGCGGGGACAGGGGACAGCGACAACTGGCCGGGGAGCACAGCAGGGACACGTCTGCAGCCTGCCATCGCCAGTCCCCAGCCAGCACAGCCAGCGGATGGAGTGGAGCGAGGTGATTAAACCAGGAGCAAGCCCGGCACCCGCAGGCTGTGGATGGGGCTGGGATGCCACGAGAAAACCCGTCCGTCCGGGGGGGTTTCAGCCCCATCTCATCTCCCGGCCGGCCACGCCTAGCCCTGGGCTGGGGCTGTGCATCGCCCCCCCAGTGAACCCCACTCAGCCTGGGCAGCCCCCCAGCGCTGCCCTCCTCTGCCCACCGCCCACTGCCGCTGCCCCAGGGCAGCCCACCCGGGCAACTCCTCCCCAGACAGGCTCAGCTCCTACCTGGCAGCCGAGTCCATGGTGCTGGCACAGCTCCGGCCCCAGCTCCTCGGCGCAGGCAGGGTCCCGGTTTGGGAATGCCGCAGGGTCCCACTTTGGGAATGCAGCAGGGTCCCAGTTTGGGAATGCAGCAGGGTCCCGGTTTGGGAATGCAGCAGGGTCCCGGTTTGGGAATGCAGCAGGGTCCCAGTTCGGGAATGCAGCAGGGTCCCAGTTTGGGAATGCAGCAGGGTCCCAGTTCGGGAATGTCACAGGGTCCCAGTTCGGGAATGTCACAGGGTCCCAGTTCGGGAATGCCGCCGGGTCCCGGTGCCTCCTCGGGCACGGGCACTGCTCTGCTGCTGCTGCACTGCTGCTCCCCAGCCCGGCTGCAAACCACCCCCCTCAAACAAACACCAGCCTCCCTCCCACAGCCTGGATTTTCTCCTCTTACCCACCTGCCAAATGACTCACTGTTGAGGGTGCAAGCAGGCTGCAGGTGCTGGCACCGGGCTGGCTGTGAACCATTCCCTGTGGTCTCCGTGCCAACGCACACCTGTGACAAAGCTGACCCCAGGCCAGTCAGACCCTGCTGGTTTAAAGCCATGGGGCCTCACCCAGGTGTGGTTACCTGCAGCTGACCTCTGCTCCTGTGTCCCTGTCAGGCAGGATGATGCTCGGTGTGCAGCTCAAGCATCTTCCCACCCTGGGGAAAGGGCTCCCCACACCGCTGCTCTTGCTCCAGTTCCACCGTGGTGTCACCCTGAGTGAGCCACTGAGTGAGCAGAGACCTTGTGGGAGCATTTAGCCTGGTAGACACAAAGTGCTCGGATGCTCCGTGTGTAAATGTGGTCCATGAATCAGAGGCAGTGGATGCTCCTCACCATCTCCTCCAAAGCACCCTCCTGAAAAACTACAGAAAATGAACTCTTTTCTGCCATGCCTCAGTGGAGAAGTGTGTTAGAGGCGTTTCCTACCTGTGCTCCACCCTCTCACAGCCGTGTTTCCCTTGAAGGTGAAGCTGGCAGTGCAGAGGACCAGCACCATGCCCAGTTTCACGGGGTTCAGAGCCTGCCAGTCCCAGCTGATCACCACTGGGGATGGTGATGTCCCCTCCTCAGCACCAGGAAACTTCTGCCTGAGGTTTGCAGCCTCTTGTGTGCCAAAGCTGAGCCGCCGCGGGACAGGGACGGGGCTGGGGTGGCACCCAGCCATGTGCTGGCTTCTGCAGGACCAGCACCTGGAGCCCATCAAAGCAAACCCACGGAGGCATATTTAACCAAACACTTACTTTCCATTTTATTCAATAATTGCTTTAATACTAAAATGCATTAGATGCTCAAAGCAGAGAAAAGAAAATCACATTTAGGTGGAAAACAAAGTTCTCATCAGATGAAAAAATCCCAATGTGGCAGGTACACCATTTGGAAACAGAATCATAATAATTTAATAAAGCTGCTTTATCATCTTCATAAAATAGACAGAATGGTGATTCTTTTTTTTTTTCCTTTTTCCATTTTGTTGTTTACAATGATTCAATCACCGTGAAAATGTACATAACATACATATCAGCATATACAACGATTTATTCTTCATATACTCGGCAACGGAGACACCATGACGAGACGTACCGCGCTCGGCCCCGCGCCCGCCGGGGGCGGCTGCTGCTGAGAGCCTTCGGGAGGGAGGGGTCTGGGGGACCCTGCCAGGCTTACATCAGCTGAACATCAGCTGAACATCAGCTGAACATCAGCTGAACATCAGCCGACGCCGGCGGAGGCTCCGTCAGTCTCAGCAGAGCTCGCAGCGGGGGCGGCCGGGCTCCTCCCCGGCGGGTACCCAGCTCACAGGTTGGATCAGAGATTACCCATAGCTGCAGAAGCAGCTGTAGCAACAAGACCATCGATTTTCCCCAATGACAGACAAATGTGTTTCCATTCAAAATTAGACTTTTTTTTTTTTTCTCTCCCTCCCCCCCACCCCAAGAATAATTTCAACATATTCATCAGACAGTGTGTTCTTCACAAAAGCAACTCGTTTCCTATTTGGAAAAGTCAAAATTAAAAAAAGAAAGGAATTCACTTTTGCACAAAGTGTGATCCACAGGCCACCTCCAGCTCACAACAAACAGGGAACGGCAACAACCTCAGCAGACAGTGCTTGGGGGGGTGGGATTTTTCCAGCCATCAGCTGTGCCCCCCAGCCCTCCACCATCCCTCCCGGCACAGCCCTGCAGCCCCGAGGGTGGGGAAGGCCGGGGGCTCCCGAGGGAGCAGGGAGGAGCTCAGCCCCTGGCCCCCAGCCCCAAAGCTGCTCCAGATGGGTCCTCGTCATGCTCGGGGGAGAATCGTCGGTGCTTGCTGCTCTCCTGGATAAACAGGGGAGCAGAGCAAGTTTGCCTGAAGGAAACCAACAGATCCCAGCGATTTTTCCTAAACCAAATCTGAGGACAGGTTTTAAGTTATTAAAAAGCACAATAATTACATCTGGAACCCTTCCAAAAAGCCTTCCTGCCTGCCCTGCAGCTCGGAACATTTTTTGCATGGCCAGTTTCGATGCAAGTAGGAAAAACCAAGAGACTGAGATTTGCCCAGGAGCCTGAACTCATCTCGAGTGACACAGAGGGACAGTGACAGGAGTACCAAAATATTCTGGAGAGGGCCAAGGCAGCAAAGCCAGGGCTGCTCTCTGGGTCTCCCCTTGGCCCCGCGCAGCAAGGCCGTACCAGGGAAGGGCCCCTCGCTCACATCCCCCACTGCAGCCTGGGTCAGCCCAGAAAACTGGTGTTTAAATGATTTTCTTGGAGGCATAAGGGTTTACTGACCTCTTTAATGCCCCCTTTTAATACAGAATTATTTCACATTCTTTCTCGGCTGTGCTTTTATTCAGAGTGGCAAGGAACGTTTCCTCTGGGTAAATTAGAGAAATGTTTCTATTTTTTCTTTTTTTTTTTTTTTTCCCTCTCTTCCTTTTCAGTTAGCATCTATTTTTCACCGGGAACACGGGGCTGGTGGTGGCAGCTCTGCAGGCAGGGGGCCAGGCTCGGCAGGAATTCGCGGCCGGCGCTTTTCCAGGCAGCTGGGGATGGTGATGGGGCACCCGGGGGGACCCCGCTCCCCACCCCACCACGGGCCAGGGGAAGCTGGATCTCCTCCTAGCAGAGGGGTGGGGTGATGATGGGGCCACGTGGAGCCATTCTCCTGTGAAGCCAAGAGCATCTGACAGACAGGGCAAGGCAGACTCTGTCACCAAACACATGGGAGAAGTTCCCCTCCACCAAAAAACCTCCCAGAGCTGACACAGCCAGGTAACATCAGAATAAACTCAGCTTAACAGTTACAGAACACCCAGTTACTCCAACAGCCCCGAGCCAACCCCTCTCCTCTTTGCTTGTGTTATAATAAAACACACATTTTGGGGGGAAAAAAACAGAAATAAATGACAGCAGTAACAGTACATAGGCAGGAAACACAGCGGGAACAGAAACAACACATCCCTGAAAAATGGGCTCAGAATCCAGAAGAGGGGAGAAAACCCCCCCAGTCTGCTTTCTGGAGGGATGCAGGACATCATGTTAACGCGTGGGATGGGAGCTGAATGAGGTAGTCATCACACCAGTGAGGGAAGCATCACAAATCTCATTAGACAACTGTTTGTCTGTTGATTCTTTCCCAATTCCTGGCCCTAGCAAGCGGCAGGGGGAACAGGCTGACTCTGGACCTGTCTCAGACCAGCTGTGGCTTCAGGCAAGATCAATCTGCCCTGAAGAAATAAATGGCTGGAGTTTAATTTTATTTTGAGGATAACAACAACTGGAACTTGTTTTCTTGTTGTTTTTCATTTAAATAAATCAAGTAACAAATACTTTTTCATGATATGTAGACCTAGAAAGACTCTTTCTCTAGAAACCACTAATTTCAACTTGCTGGTACAGCAAACATTGGCAAGAGCTATACATTTTTCCTTCCATAATCAATTTTAAATTCTAGGAAACATTATTGAGGGTAGGAAAAATCTGTTCAGTGAAGGGTTAATAATAATAGCAATAATAATAATAATACACTAACTGAAATCCTCCTACCTTACTCATACCTCACTGAGGAATCATCACTGCAAGAGAGCAGAGAGCTGTGGAATCCCTTCCCTCTCTCCCTTCTACAAAATGGCTATTTAAGTAGCTCAATTTTCAAATCAATTTTACATGAGTAGATTTGTACCCACACAAAAAAGTCCTTAATTATGAGAAAAAATAAAGAATTGCTTTAATTTTTTCTCCATTAAGAAGGCACATTAATTGAATTAGTAGCGTTGTTACATATCACCTGTCTGCCCCTAAATTAACATCACTATTGCTCATTCCATACTTATTTATGATGCAGGGATAGGAAGAAATCGGAAGGGTCTAAAATCCATGCCATGATGTCATACCTACATACACTCTTGGTGTAATCATGGCTAGGAAACGCTGACTGGGAAGTGTGTGTGTGTCTGATTGAGAAGGTAATTTAGATCTCTTAAAATAATTCCATCTCTTTGACTTGGAAATGACTGGAGGCGAGGGATATCTAAATCTGGGAACTGGAAAAAAACCAAAATAACCAACTTCTGTAAAAAAAAAATCTTTCCACGCATTGCCTTGAAATTATGCAAAAGAAACGGGTAAGGGGAAAAGTTCGGCACAGTGCATCTGACAATTGCAATCCAGGCAGGATTTTCCCAAAAACATCTTCCCATAATGCCCTGTCAGTTTCCTGCAGGAGCCGGGGGAGGCTGCAGGCAATGGTGGGGGCTGGAAGAAGCGCTTGCTCCACGGGGACTGCAAACTGCAGGTTCCCCAAAGTTTAAGTAAGATGATTGTGATTTTTTTTTTAATTCCTTTTTTTTAAGCCTGAAAGCCTTTTGCCATCACTAGACATACAGTAATTTGCAATATCAAATACAATAATAGTACAGATAAGTATGTGACAGCAAAAGGATTCATAAATGCAGGGGTGTCCATAGCAAAACACCAACACCTTAAAAGACAAACAACCTCGTGCTGGGTGAATTTGAACTGAAACTCACCCGACTGTCACTTGGAACAGTCCCACACAAGAAACAGCCGCTACTTTGTCCAGACTACAAAACCGCCGGGGTGGTTACTAAAGATGTCCGAATAAGGAATTGGCCACTCAATTCTCTCCAGGAATGGAAATTTATCTTCGTTTTGTGATATAAAAATATATAAACTCCGAGGAGGGGATACCGAGCGCTCCTGAGGACTGGGGGGGGGGTCTGGCCTCTGCTCCCACCACCCACAGCCTCCCGGCCAAAGCAGAACACCGGCTCCTCCGCTCCGGCTGCACACCCCTGCCGCCCGTCGAGACACGTGGGATTGTCACATTAACGATAGCTTCATTTATAAACAATACATTTAGGGAAAGCTTTTAAATACAGCAATCTGTGAACCATTGGTAAGCGATAAAAACAATCTGCGCTGGGAGTCGTGCGGTCCCTCATCCTCATCCTCCTCTCGCCGAGTGCCGCTCAGAGGACGATGTCCTTTAGTCTCCGGGCGCCGGGCGAGTCCTTTTCCCGGCGTTCCTGCAGGAGCGGGTTGCCCTCCTGCCCGCTGCCCTCGCTGTCCGCCCCCCGGGGCTCTGCCTCCGTGGGCCGGGAAGGGCCACTGTTCCCAAAGGGCTCCCGTTCCCGGCTGCCGGCGCAGTGCCCGGCACCGTAGGGCGCCGCCGGCTTGCCGGACAAGGGGCTCTTCAGGTGCAGGGGCGAGGTGACGGGGCTCACGGCCTCGCAGCCGTTGCCGGCCTCGCGGACGGCGCCGCTCACCTTGGGGCTGCAGGCGGCCGAGTCCACCGTTCTTTTGCCTTTGGGGTTGGCGAGCCGCTCCTCGGCCGGGGGCTCGCTGCCCTCCTTGCCGAAGGTGGCGAAGGTCCTTTTTGTGCCGCAGTCTGCGTAAGGCTCTGCGTCCACCGCCGTGGCCTCGATGGACAGGGCGATGACGTTCCTGCCGTGCTCGGGGGACTTGGCGCGGCTGGGCACGGCGCCGCGGGGCATCCAGCACCTGTCCGAGTGGCCCAGGATGCGGCACTCCTCCCGGCAGTGGAACCCCTCGCTCTGCTCTGTGGGGAGGAAGCACAAGGCACGGTGAACGGGGAGCCCAGCCAGGAGCGCCCACACCCTGCCCGGGCTGGGGGAGACCACACCCAGCTGGGTGCTGCGCTTTGCCCCCCTCCCAGGCAGAGGGGATCCTCCCCCAAACAGCAGTGACTGTACCTCAAACAGCCTTCGGCTCTACAGAACAGAGTTTAATTTCCAATAGGTTGTGTGTCACCTGCCACCAGCGGAACGGAAGGCTGGAGAAGGAGTGACGGCAAAAAATCCATCACAACAGGGCTGCCCGTGTGTCAAGCCCTCAGAGCCAGTGGTTCCTGGGTCTAGTGACCAGTGTTAAAAGCCACCATGTTTTAAGCTTGGTTTGACGTGACATTTAAGCTTGACTTTTTGCAGAGAGGGGAAAGGAACAGAGGGAGGAAAGAAAAGGGGAAGGACGGAAGGTTCTTTGTGGTTCTGCTGTATTATGTGTGTTTTAACTTGTTGCTTAATCCCCACTGACCTCTCACACAACAGAGGCTTTATAAATCTCCAAGATTGTCCACTCCACTGAAGATTAAATGTGTCATTCCCAGTGCTGGGGCTTTATTCATACAGGAGCAATAAAGATTCCTTCTCTCGACTTGGGGCTGTCGTCCCAACACCACTTTACAGTGCTGAAATATGGACTGGTGGTTTAACCCTTCCCAAGGACTCTCCATGACGAGGTCCAAGGGCTCCCAGCCGAGTGCAAACCCTCGTGCCCAGGGCCTGCGTGCATTCCTGCACTGTCAGTCAACCCCAGAGGACTGCACAGCTTCACCTCCACATCACAGACGGACAAACTGAGGCTCGGGGAAGCAGCCAGGCTCAGCCAAGTGCAAAGCTGGAAATCAAATTCAGCAGTTTCACCGTGCCCAGCCTTTGCTGAGCATCCGACCGTGGCTCCTGCCGAACACCGCAGGATCCTGGCTGCTTTTCAGTCTCGGCTCTTCCTTCATTTGATAAGAGCTCGTAATTGCAGCTGCCCTCATAAAGCACAGCCTTTCCCCACGCAGAGACGTGGCTCCTTCCTCCCATAACCCACACACACTCGGAGCAGCACTAAAGCTCTAATGCCATTTCCCCCACGAGCCCACGCTCGCTCGGGGCCGGGTTGATGGATGGAGGGTGGCAAAGGTGCAGACTCAGCCCGGGTTTCCTTCCCTTCCGTCTGCAAACCATTCATCCTGATGCTCTGTACATCTGTGTGCATAACCTCCGCTCCTCAGACACATTGGTATTTCCACCACATGCGAGCACTAGGGCGGCTGATAAAAATTCTCAGCACATAACACAATGCACCAAAATATGAGCAGCTTAACACTTACAGAGAATAAACGAGTAAAAGGCAGACCTAAAAAAAATAAGAAGGAAAAAAGGAAAAAAAAAACACCAAGAAAGGGTTTTTTTTTAAAAAGAGAAGAAGCCAATTAATTGAAAAATATATGGGTATAACATCAGCTTTTTCTCTACATCAGAGCAGCAACCCAGTGATGTGGAGCACAGGGCTGGGTGGAGGGGAGGAGGTCTGGGTTTTGGCAGCTGCCTTTACAGCAGCTGCTTGAGAGAAGGATGCCCTGAGCTCTACACACAGAACAACCAGCACCGAGCTCTAAAAGCCCATGATCTTATACTTTGATTCTGTTAATTTCAAGTACTTGAGCAAAATAAAAAGAAAAAAAGAAAAATTGCCCAGAAAATATTGCTGTCTCCCTATTTATCCACAGCTTAACTTCAAAAGGGTGCTACAGGCATACAAAGTTGTGTAGTCTGGCTGTGATAGCAGAGGACTTGGTGATGGCTGGAGGGGCTACAGAAATATCTTGGATTCTCATCCCCGATGAGACACTGATTTATTGTGCTGTGTGACCTTGGGCGTGTTGCTGGAGCACACATCACTTCAGTCTCTCCACAAACATGAAAAGCTGGATCTGTGAGTGTGCTGGGCAGGCTGGTCCAGCACAGGAAGGCACAGGGGAGCTGCTTCTCCTCACCTTCCCTGCCCAGCAGCACAGCTCAGCCCCCAATCCATGGGACCACCATAGCCAATGCAAACCTCACTCCAGAGGGAGCACAGGCAGGTTTCTCTTGCCTTGACCCATTTATTCCAACTGGCACATTTTACAGCTAGAAACAATTGGAGGACTTCCCTGATTACTGCAAGTGGATATTCCTCAAAGCCTAGCAAGGCACCGGTGCTTTAAGAGCAGTTCAGTCAAGGGCACTGGCCTGGTGCCTCTCTGCCAGGGAGATGATCAGCTTTGGACATCACAATGCTTGTCCAGAACCTGTGGCAGCTGAAATGCAGGGAGGAAAGGAGCTGAAAAGGATTACATCAAATGACACTGTTTCAATCTTTTGTATTAGGAAGGGAATGTTAACAAATCTCAGAGACCAGGCTGACAGGCAGAGGGACACAAGTCACCATCATGCACAGTCCTGAGACAACAGGTAGCTCCATGGCACATTCTGTCACTCTGCTTCTGTGCTCAGCACACAGCTCAGCTTTGAGACCATGCCCTGCAGCCAGAAACCATCCTGCTCTCGGGGACACCATGTGTCTAGGCAGCCCTGACCTGGCAGCAGACACAAGGACCAGCACAGAGCCCTCAGCAGCAGTCTCTTCAACATGGCAGAAAGGGCATCTTCAGCTACCCACCCATCCATCACTGCCTTAGCCCTGTAGCTGATATCAAATACTATTCTTACGCCTCAAGCAAGGCCTGTTGGTACACAGGAACACCATTCCTCTGCTGTCCCAGATCCAAAGGTGTGCACAGCAGGGTCTGAGCTCCTCCAGTGGCTGACCCCAGGGCTGACCCCTGCATCCTCCTCCTGCCCCAAGCAGAGGCAGGCAGGGAGCTGCTGGGCACGCTCCTGGCGCTGCCCTTTGCAGCTCAGTCTGACTCACCCACCTTGATGGCACCCAGGACAGTCATTCACTTTCACACTCACATTTCTGTACTGTTCTGTCTTGTTCTTTACCACTTTAACAATCAGAAACAGAACAACAGGAAATTCTTTTACAGCCCTAGACCTGCCCTAGTCAATACAACTGCTACTGTCTGCAGTGACAAAATGTTCAGCTCCCCACCCCTGTGCTCCTGGTGGGGCTGAGCAGGTTGAAACTGCTGACCAGAGCTGGAGACAGGCAAAGGGAGGGGGAGCAACAGAGGGACAAAGCAGGGTGAGACCCCCGAGCTCTGGCACTGCTCTGTGTGAGCACCTTTCCCTGACACACAGTCCCCAAGGGCCCCGTGCACCAGGCTGGCAAGGACCTGCCAGCTGGCATGGGCAGGGGAACACCATGGCCCAGGGACTGAGACCACCACAGCCCTGGGACAGAGAGCACCATTGCCTGGGGACAGAGACCACCACAGCCCTGGGATGGACACCACCATGGCCCAGGGACTGAGACCACCTCAGCCCTGGGACAGAGAGCACCATGGCCCAGGGACTGAGACCACCACAGCCCTGGGATGGACACCAACATGGCCCAGGGACTGAGACCACCACAGCCCTGGGACAGAGAGCACCATGGCCCAGGGCATGACCTGGGCTGTGCTTTCTAAGGAGCTGAGGACACTGCACACACTGAGGGGATAGTTCTGTTGCCAGTCAGGCTGTGGGGACACCCGTGGGGACACCCATGTGGCACCCAGCTGGCCCAGAGACACGCTGAGCAACTTGCCTGAGGTACTCCAGCATGGGAGCTGCTGTACCAGAGATGTGCAGGTCCCACTGCAGCAATATCCATGTTTCAGCCAGACTGCTCTCACCCAGCACAAATCCAGAACCTTGTTTCATAGCACCTTAGGGCAGGGTCACTTTTAAAATATTTCACAGGGACAAAACATCCTGGCAGAAGCCTTTTCATCAAGAGGTGAGCAGTTATCCTGAAGTCAGACTTGGCAGGAAAAATGTCATTACTAAACATAAGCTCTTGCATAGCAAATATGAAATAACATAAAATCCACAGCCACCTCTGGAATAAATATATTCCTCAACAAGTAAAGCAAAATCCATGTTAAGCTCCAGATTTCAAATCAGAGCTCTACTTGCAACTCAGAAGACCAGCACAAAAGTAACTGCTGTGAGTCTCAGCCAGGCAGCAGCTGCTGAGGACCAGCAGCACCAGGAAGACCTGGTGGGAGAGATAAAAATCCCCCACCCAGCCAGGACCCTCAGCACCTCCCAGTCCCACCGTGCAAGCTCTTGGTCAGAAGAGCAGGGACAGAGGACGGATGCCCAAAAGCCAGAGCCCAGGAGGAGCTGGCAGAGGACACGTGATGGGTGCTGCAGCAAGAACCTCCAGCTCCACACAGCACAGGCTCTTCCCTCATCACAGGGGGATTAAGGAATGTCCATGGTGTACAAATCCTCCAGTCTCCTGTCCAACACCACGTACCTGCAGCAGAGCAACGCGCAGCGGGTGCGCGAGGTGCCCGTTCGGCTCTCTCAGCAATTGAATTATCTCCAGTGGAATTGCAACGCTGGCCAAAGAGACAAAGTTAAATCGTAGCAAGGTGCAAGTGCCTGGGAATGTAATATTCCTGATAAATGGCCAGATGACATGTGCTGTTATACAATCTAAGGTGCAATTTGGGCGATGACAATAGTCCCTGGAGTTTCCATTTCCAAACAGCCGCTCAGTTCAATCCAATCCGTGTCAGAGCAGCTTTGCTGAGGTGAGTAAGTAGAGCTCGTTTGTGCTGTTACAGGAGAGCAAGGAAGAGGAGCGCAGGAGTTGCTTGAGAATGAGAAATAAGGGGAGAGAAAGAGTGACTGGAAGAATCCCAGCCTGCTGGGACACGCACGGGGCGGGGGAGCATCATGCCGAGCGGCCCCAGCCCAAAGGCCCCGGCCCTGCGGCAGCGCCGGTCACGGTGCCCGTACCCGTACCCGTACCTGGGCAGTGCCCGTACCTGGGCAGTGCCTGTACCTGGGCAGTGTCTGTACCTGGGCAGTGCCCGTACCTGGGCAGTGTCTGCACCTGGGCAGTGCCCGTACCTGGGCAGTGCCTGTACCTGGGCAGTGTCTGTACCTGGGCAGTGTCTGCACCTCAGCAGTGCCTGTACCTGGGCAGTGCCCGTACCTGGGCAGTGCCCGTACCTGGGCAGTGTCTGCACCTGGGCAGTGTCTGTACCTGGGCAGTGCCTGTACCTGGGCAGTGTCTGTACCTGGGCAGTGTCTGCACCTGGGCAGTGCCCGTACCTGGGCAGTGCCCGTACCTGGGCAGTGTCCGTACCTGGGAAGTGCCTGTACCTGGGCAGTGTCCGTACCTGGGAAGTGCCTGTACCTGGGCAGTGTCTGCACCTGGGCAGTG
>WBNO01006766.1:517219-565324 GCA_013400575.1 Peucedramus taeniatus
GTACCTGGGCAGTGTCTGCACCTGGGCAGTGCCCATACCTGGGCAGTGCTCATACCTGGGCACTGTCTGTACCTGGGCAGTGCCCGTACCTGGGCAGTGCCCGTACCTGGGCAGTGTCCTCACCTGGGAAGTGCCTGTACCGGGGCAGTGTCTGCACCTCAGCAGTGCCCATACCTGGGCAGTGCCCGTACCTGCAAAGTGCCCATACCTGGACGGTGCCTGTATCTGCACAGTGCCCATAGCTGGGCAGTACCCGTACCTGAGCAGTGCCAGTACCTGGGCGGTGCCAGTACCTGGACAGTGCCCATAGCTGGGCAGTGCCAGTACCGGGCAGTGCTGCACCTGGGAAGTGCCCGTACCTGCAAAGTGCCCGTACCTGGATGGTGCCCATACCTGGACGGTGCCTGCATCTGCACAGTGCCCACAGCTGGGCAGTACCCGTACCTGAGCAGTGCCAGTACCTGGGCGGTGCCAGTACCTGGACAGTGCCCATATCTGGGCGGTGCCCGTACCTGGGTGGTGCCAGTACCTGGGCTGTGCCCATATCTGGGCAGTGCCCATATCTGGGTGGTGCCCGTACCTGGGCGGTGCCCAAATCTGGGTGGTGCCCATATCTGGGTGGTGCCCATACCTGGGCGGTGCCCATAGCTGGGTGGTGCCACTACCTGGGCGGTGCCAGTACCTGGGCGGTGCCACAGGTCCCCTCATAGAGGAGCCTGGCCCTAGCTCCACATTTGGGTGTTTCTTCAGCAACCGTATGATTATACTGTAATCACGATGACACTGCTCCTGGGTACAGCAAACAGCACGATCATTAAAAAATTCATTTCAAAATCTTCCTGGAAGCTAATAAATTTTACAGCAGTTTCAATCCTTTCTCATTGCAACAAAGAAAAGCTTAGTTCCAGACAAATTAGAAGTAAATTGATTGCCTTAGGGGAATCTATTCAAATATCACTTTTCCATGTTAGAAATCTCTTCCTGAAACAAGAAGAGGAGAACCAGGGAGAGCCAGCACGGGAGCAATGTGGAAAAGCAAATCATTAAATCTCAGTTCATGAAACTGAGGGGCGGGGGGGGAATCAAACTTAAAATAAAATGCAAATGTCTCACTGGGGTGCGGGCCCAACATTTGTGACAGAATTTATGAATAATAAATATGAATAAATAGTAAACACGAAGGGATCAAACACTGTTGTGGCTGTTTACTCATGGTTAGCCATCTTTCATGGACAAAGCGCAGCTGCATTATTTAACACTCCTCTTCCAGCTACTTCGGGGTTTCTTTTCAACTCCAGCACCTTCATCTTCTCAGGAGTGTATGCACAAGGTGCAAGATTTGTCCCCCGGCCCCTGTGCAGCACCCAGCACCCTCAGCACAGCAGTGCAGCCCTCGCCTCCTCCAGACCAACAGGAGTGGCTGTTTCTGGCTCAGGGCAGCGATTCACCACATTACACTCCAGATAAAATAATAAGCTCCAGCAAAATACAAACAGTCCCCAGCCGTGGTTCATCATTCGCTTGTAAATTAAGACTCTGCACCTCTCCCTTATCTCCTCTAATAGCATAATATCAGAACAAGAGGTGGGGAATAGTGTATTATATTTTTGACCTATGGGCTTTACAGAGCCTTCCTTGCCTTTCCTAATAAGAAATCTCCAGTCAATGCAGCAATGTAATCCTGGCGTGGCTTCCCCAGTGCTCAGAGGATACTAATAACCAGGGACAGTGACAAATGCTCTTTACTGCAACAAGAAGCCTTTCTTTTCCTCTCTTTCACCATTATTTGGGATTTATGCAAGCTAAAAATGCTGTATTTTTAATCCTGGATTGTCTGTCCCAACACAGAAGGTCAACAGTGCTTGGACAAAGCAAAGGAATTATTTTAATGAAACAAGGGCTGTAATTTAGATTAATTTATTGGGCAATTGCTGATAAGGACCCACGGCTGCATGCAGCTCACGGGCAGTGCTTCTGGGATGGTCAGCAGAGGTGTGCACAAGGGGGCTCATCCCCAGCTGCTGCAGACACAGACAGCTCCCAGGAAATGCTGAGGACTCCCACTGATTCACACCAGCCAAGAGCTGGCCCACTCAGCTCTTCCCCTGCTCTGTATTATCATCAATAACTCCCTCTCTCCTGCAGAGCTGTCCCTGTTTTGTGAATGAGGACTGAGGGACAGGCAGGCCTGGGTGCCTGGCTAGCTGCAAGCCAGAGGGGAAGGACAGACCTGATGCAAAGGATTTTCTCTAGGGATGCTGATTTCTTTGGGATGAGGAGCAGGCTATGGGAAGGAGGGTGATCACCAGAAGCAGAAGGAGCTGGAACTGTGGGTATGCCACGCGCTTCAGCAGAGTCAGACCCAGAAGGTATTATGGGCTGGAATGCAATTTAATGCTGGCTGCTCCCCTTTATCCAGGACCGCAGGCCAATCCCCACCTCATTCACAAGGAAAAATTAATTCCCTTTCAGAAGGCCGGCAGAACACACCATTTAAACTCCAATTAATCCTTTTCTTAAGTGGTCCGTGGAGCTCGTGCTGGCCCCTGAGCGGCGGGGATTTCACCTCGGAAACTCCACTACTCATGCCTCCATACAGGGCTCATTAGCATCCTAACTGGTCTGGGATGAGGGATCCAGCCCTGGGAGAGAGAGGAGAGCACTCTGGGCTCTGATGGATCTCTTCCATCCTGAGCCATTACTGCTCCACCACTCACGGGCACCGCTCCATTAATGCAGCTCCTGCGCCTGCCCGGCGCAGAATACAACCCCTGACTTCATTACTGGAATTCAATTTCATTAGCACTGGATACAGAGGGATTGTCCTAAATACACTCTTCCTTATACTTTTTTCATGTTAATGCAACCATTTGAGTATATTATACCCTGCAGAGATGGAAACATTTCTAGTCTGTTTAAACACATTTCCCACAATTGGGAGCAAAACTTTGTCTCAGTTTATGCCTCTGACACCAGCTGCCTTCCATTTAATGGGACTTCAGTCGCTAAAACAAATTAATCCAAAGGTTACTGTTCTCTGCTATTGTCATAGATGAAGCAAATTCACATATTCTGTGAGGGTAAGGCAGGACCAGCCAGGCAGCCACATTCCAATGGCAGCAATAAATCAAATTATTACTCAGTCCTATTCAAAATCAGGCATCGGTCAGAAAACGGCAACTCAACGGTTCTGATAAAAATCCAGCAAAACAGAAATTACAGTTGAGGGAGATAAGAAGCAATTCCTGGATGCCTGTACTGGGCCAACTCCTGGCCCAGCGCCTGTCAGAGCACATCCCTGCCCTCTCCTTGGGGGGCTCGTGGTTAATGTCTCACTTCAACCAGCACCTCCCTCGGCCAGGACAAAACGGAACAACCCATCCTGATCCTCCTCCTGCAGGGATGTGAAGGCCAGGGTGCCGTGGGGAGGCTGCCTGCCCCTCCTCCTGCCACCCGCCCAGCACGGCTCCCCCTTCCCTGCCAGGCTTCTGGTGGCTCCACACAACAAGTGAGAAATAAAGGAGCTGAGGTTATAAATGCTGATACATAATTTACTCCTATTATCAAGATTAAACACATCTTTGCATGCTTAGCATAAAACAACTGCCTTTCCCCAGATTTCTCAAGGACATGCATAAACTTCATTATTATCTAAATAATCAAAAGAGTATTTCAATAGAATATTTAACTGTCTGCCTACTGGAAACTCACAGCCTTAATCTAACACTGATCCTCTGTTGTCCTTCATGTAAATATTGTTGGGACGTCAGCCAAAGCCTAGGGAAGTGAGCTTCATCTTGGTGGATGGGAATCTCTCGTGTCAGATACAGTCAGCCTGACTAATGAGACCTACAGCTTGCCAAAACCTACAGCCTCGCTGTCTGTTCCAGCCATTGAACGCGCTCAGAAACCCAGTGGCACCAGCCCAGCAGTCTACAGATCCCAATCAACTATCAATAGCTTAAGTGTAAGTGATTGTGTATGAAGTACGAGCCAAATGTGTTTCCTTTCTCAGTTTTAGGACCTTCAGTATTGTTATTGCACCAGTAATGCTTGCACGGAATTAATCATAGACGTACCCACAAGGCAAAACATTATGAGAAGCTCTTTGTACTTTCTAAAAGTGTGCAGCTCTGAAGAGTGGAGGGAGCTGGAAGGCTTCCCAGCACAATGGGGCGTTCCCCATCATCAAGAGAGAGCTGGGGAATTTTACGCCTTTTCTTAAAAAACCGAAATGTTGGTTGCTGGCCATCTCTCATCATGACATTGACCTCTCATGCCTCCACCCTGGAGCTCAGCATTATCCCCTCCCTGGTGCTCTACTTTAAGTCTTTTTCAGATGAACACAGGGGTTTTTGCATGCTGGTGGATCTTTACTCTGAAGCACAGGGCTGTACCACGATGAGATGTTTGCCCAGGGGGGCGGGTGCATCAGAAAATCCCACAGGGATCTGGGACAGCAGCAGGGACAGGTCTGCAAAAGCTGCTCTGCATTGTCCAGCACCCAAGAGTGCCTGACCCAGCACCTGACTCACAGGGACACTCCTGTTCTCTCTGCATGCCCATGGAGCCACAGACAGGGCTCTAAGCAGGCTCCAGCTCTACACCAACAAGGGATAACAGCAATGCCAGGGAAATGCCAGCTGTGGGTTACACTGCCCCGGGGCCAACAGAAGACATGACAGAATAGCCAAAGTCTGAGAATCTGATCCATTTAATTAGATGAAACTTTGTTCTGGCAATTAAGTTTACCTTCATTAATCCAAAGGGCAGATAAACATGCATGTAAAACTACTATAAGGTCAACAGTTAAATCTAAAACCTCATTATAAGCTTGGGGAAATGACTTTACCTGTGAGTCATGGACAAGCTCAATTCCAGCAATCCAGCTGGGGTCCCATCCTGTCCCACCCCACCCCATTCTGCTGGCCCCACAGCCATGGGGGTGACATGGAGAACAAGCCCTGGAGTATGTCTGGGGTTGTCAACTGCAGAGCCACAAGAGATCACTGAACAACAGGAATGGAAAATAACTGGATTTCCGTGACTTGCACAAACACTGCAAGGAAAGCAGCTCCACAGCTCCAGCCCTCCCAGGCATGCTGCTGCCAACCCATGGGCACCTGGGCAGTGATTCTGAGTCCCACCTGGGGGCTGCACACCACACTGGGATGGTCCCACACACCTCTTGCTGTGGCTCCAGTGCAGAGGTGGGAAGTCCCTGCTCCCCAGGATGGATTCCAGCTCTGTCCCAGCTTCTGCCATTGCAGCCTGAGAGGAGCTCTGGTTTCCTGAGGCACATTCCTGCAGCACTGCCCCGAGGTCAGGCTGGCTTGTGTTGGCTCCTGGCCCCAGTTCACAGGGCTGTCAGCTAAATTGCACCACAGCATCGTTACTCTCAGTGATGGTGTGACAGACAGACAGAGTCCAGCTGGATTTTCAAAACCTAAGCACTTTGCAACACTGACAGGCAGGAAAAAAAACAACCACCAACCCACAACCCTCTTAGTCTGAGCAGGTTTTATCTGGAAATACCCAAAGCTAGTCAGTGTAAGACCCCACAAAGTCATTCCTCCTGAACCACTTTCCTGACCAGACCTTTTAAGCGTCACTGGGAAATAAAGAGCGATAGGTGCCGGCCCCAGCCGGCGTTACCTGATTAGCCCAGTCCCCACCACATCCTCAACACACCCTCCCTCAAAGGGATGAAGCAAGGCTGAAATGACTGATGCAATTGGTGCTTTCAGACAGAGTTAGCACAAGGAGAAGAGTCGAGTTCATCACCCTGGAGTTCAGCACGGGGTGCAGCCGCAGCGAGGACGCGGCCGGCGCTGGGGCCGAGCTGCTGGCTGGGTTCTGTTCCACAGAGATGCCCCAGGGGTGAGTGGGCTCAACCCAAACGGGCCCCTCTGCAGTGGAACCAGCCTGACTGTCCCCCTGAGCGCAGGGAGGAGGATGCAGAGGGAAGGCAGGCAGCTCGGTCCTGCAGCAGTTCTGCTGGAGCCTCTCCACAGGGACCCACCCTGGCTGTCTGCAGCACAGGGCTGTAATGTTGCCTCCCTGCCACTGCACGCTCGCCTCACTGCTGAAACACTTCCACATGCAGCTTGCATTAGAATTAAAAAACCATTAAACCTCGGAAAGGAAAAACTTTGACAGGATGCGTAATATACTAAGTATAATTAATTAAATTGGATGAGGCACTGGGGGACGAGAGAAGAGTGGATGGAGACTGTTCTTGGAAAAGGGATGGTAATGCACTAATGTTCAGTGTGTGCCATTAAAAACCAGCCGTGGAAGAGGCGAGGATGAGCGACAGGGGCTTCGAGAGGTGGCACCAGCCAGTTGGGCACCTTGGATGAGCAGCAAAAGAGGCCATAGCGTGAAATGCAGCCAATTAGAGCCCTAAAAAAACTATAATGAGGGTGGAAAAGGCACAAGAGAGAGGGAAAAGCAGAAATAGCAGCAGGCTGCTAAACAGCAATGCTCTACCAGTGATAGCCTCCTCCAGAGAGCTGCTCCCACCCACCCCACCAGGGCACAGACACCAGACCACCCTCCCCAACCAGCTCCAGGCTCCTTGGGGCCCAGAGGGGATTCATCCTGGAGAGCATCTGGCTCTCTGTGGGATTACTCTTCAGCTGTTTGTAACTGCAGGTGCAGTTCCTTAGCGTGGGTAGCACCCTGCTGCATCCATCCATCCATCCATCCATCCATCCATCCATCCATCCATCCCCTCAGCAGTGCCTGAGGTGGGTGGGAAGCAGCAACCAAAGACAGGGCCAGGGTGGGAGCATCAAAGGCAGCCCCAGTCAGCACAGCAGGCACAACATGATGAGACAGGCACAGTCTGGCTGTTCAGCAGGACAAAGTTTTAACAGGCTTAACAACAGCATCAGCACTGATCATTAGGCAATTACAACTGCTGAAAGTTGACAAAGCACCAGGACCAAATGAATTATCTCCCCAAATCCTGCAGGCAGGAGCATGGAAAAGAGAAAAGTCATTGTCAACAGCCTCTGATAGCTCACTGGGTGCAGAGCAGTAACTAAAAACTAAAGGGCTGTTCATTTACTTGCTGTTTTGAGAGATGAAAGGGAAAGGCCAGGAAATGAGATCTACAAAAATATTCTCATCACTCAGGGGGTGGTGGGAGGGAAGGTCCTGGAAACACTGATACAGCCAGGATTGCTCAGCGCCTGGGGACATCTGATTCAGAGGAAGGGACTGCGTGTGTTTGGAAAGAGAAGGCAGATTCTGGCTGGGGGAATTCACTTCTGAATCATCCCCAGCGTTACTTGCTCAGTTCTGCACATTCCTGCACAGCCGCCAGCACCGGCCAAGGGACAGTCGTGAGCTCCTCTCCAGGACGTGCCAAAACCCACTGCTGCAGGGATCTGCAGAGCTCAGGGCATGCAGGACTCCCTGCCCTGCTCCCCTGGAAGCACGGGATGCTCAGCCCTGTCACGCTGTGCTTCTCAAGCACAGCCCTTCACTCTGAGTGACGAGGCACGCTTTTCCGAAAAACATGCAAATGTGATTTAAAGACTCTAAGTGATACAGAATATATCACATCCCTTGGGAACCTGTTCCAGGGGGTAATTATTCTAATTCCTAAAATCATGCATCTCATTTGCAGCTGGAATTTTCCAAGGCAAATCTCCATCTCCCAAGGCTCTGTCTTGTTCACTGAATTAGGGAGATGCTCAGCAGCAGAGATCTCCTCTTCCCTCAGCTCGCTTCTCAGCACAGGTTTAGATGACCAATGTCTCCAGCCAGGTTCAGAGCATGTCCCCTGAGGATGCCATCTCTCTCGGGTCCTATTTCAAGCCCAGTGGTCTCAGCTGAAAGAATCCTGGTGCATTCAAAAGGCTTTGAGTGAGGTCCTAAATCTCCAGACACGTGTTTGGAGGGTGAAAGCCAATTTGTTCACCTATCCCAGAAGCTCTGAACAGTGTCCAGAAAGCCAGGGGACATGTTTGCACTGACAAGGCATCTCCTCTCCATCTGCTTGCCATAGCTCGGTGGTCCTTGCAAGGCAAGGCTGCTCAAAGAAGGGCTTGTGTGCATTTTTACAGTGAACTAATTCAACATATCCACCTAGTAACAATGGAGGAAGACTGACAAAGCAGAGGTCAGGCAATGAGGGAATTGCAGGTAGAACTGTTAATTTTAATTACTTGTCTTCATTAAGATGAGGTTTCTGGATCCTACAGTGATGACTAATGGGTCAAAATTTTTGCATGAGTGAATATACTTCCGCTAAAGCAGGGAACAGACACAGAATTTTTTTCAGATTTTACAGGGGCTTTTCCACCACACGACGCAGAGAATTCCCAGAACCCAGCAGCACACCAGAGGGGAGCAATCCAAAAGTGCAAGATAAACATTTTTATGAGACACAGAAGTGCCCAGAAAGAGCACGACAAGGTGGAAGTAAGCGACAAACGAGGTAAAACATGAGTTATACTTGAGCTGTTTGTGTCTCCTTGGCACTTGAATGAGTTGCAATACAAGAATCAGGGCTACCTGTGCTCCTGACAGCACTGAAAGGAAACAAAAGTTTGGAACAAGCCAAACACATTCAATTTGCCTGAATAATTTAGGCTGCTGAGTTATCATGTGCTTCATGGGCTGTCATCGAGAAGAGCTGTACTGCACAGGAAAGGTCTGTAAATCAATGCATCCGAGGGACCAAAACTAATCAGAGAGTGGCTGCAAAAGCACCTCCTGTCAGAACAGATGCAGGACAGGGAAGTCACCGGGTGAGCGCTGCGAGGCACTCAACATTCCTGGGCTCCCTGGGAGCCTGCCACAGGACACACAGCAGGACATCCTGCACACACAGCTCCCACTGAAATGGGCTGCTGAGCAGCAGTGGCAGTGGCACAAATAACAAATAAAGGGGCTACAGGAGAGCTGGAAGGGACTTTTGACAAGGGCATGGAGCGACAGGGCAAGGGGGAATAGCTTTAGACTCACAGGTTGGATAAAACATTAGGAATGAATTCTTTGAGGGTGGTGAGACCCTGGCACAGGTTGCCCAGAGAAGCTGAGGGTGCCTCACTCCTGAAAGTGTCCAAGGCCAGGCTGGATGGGGCTCTGAGAAACATGGGATAGTGGAAGGTGTCCCTGCCCATTGTAGGGGGTAGGAAGCAGAAGATCCTTAAGGTCCCTTCCAACCCAAACCACTGTGTGATGATGATGATGATGGACTGGTAAACAGAGAAAGTAAAAAACAAATCAAAGTCCAGTATGCACATAGTAACCTTCCAAGACACACCTGAGTATGCCTGACCCTCCTCAAAGGTATTTACACCCTCCAATAATGCAGCTTCTGTTCCCAAAAAACACTCTATGACAGTTCCTGAATTACAACTGTGCACAGTTTTAACTTCAGGTTCCCAGCCAAATTCCTCTTCCCACACAAGAGCTGCCCCTTTATAACTTCTCACCAAGCTGTACCTAATCCAGGATCACAGGTAGTTGAGTTGAGAAAGTTCCTCTCCCGGGGCAAACCCAGAGGCTCCTCACCTGCCTTGGGAGCCCTTTGCCTCCTGCAGGATCTGACAGGGAACGTGCCTGAGCAGACGAGGCAGAGCCTGCACTGAACTCACACCAGCTCCTCCTCTGCCTCATCTCCTTACTGAAGCCAATACTTCCAAAGCAGTCAGAGGAAACCAAGTGCTCGACCTATTTTGGTTTGCAAGAGATGAGGACACCCACCTCCCTTGGCTTCTCACAGAAATTTCCAACCGACACTCTTCACTCTTTCATTTTTCACATGAAACAGTGCAGGAACAACCACAAAACCTGCTCTCTCTCCAGCAGAGCCAAGTCTTCTCCCTGGGAAGTGCCAGAAGCTCCTTGTCTTTCACCCCCAGCAGCTGCAGTCCTCAGCAGCCCACAGGACGTGGCACGGCGTGTCCCTGGCCGCAGGGACCCTGCTGTGACTGTCCCCACACCTCCAGCCGTGTGCCAGGGTGGCTCTGCAGTGCCTCCCCACCATGCAAGGCAGCATCTGTGGTGAAATCTCACCAAATGATCCAAGATAGCTTTCTCCAGCTGGGACTGATTGAATATAGCCTGGGCACGGGATGATGTGGGAAATCAGTCGTAGCCGAGCACAAATTGCATGCACAGAGGTAATTACTGCAGCACAAGGTTGGTAGCACCACTACCCACATGACAGTATATCTCAGCAATTTTCATTTCCTATTGCTTCAATTCAGAGAGGGGGTTTTTCATCTTTTTTTCCTTTTTTTTTTCCCTGTGGTTCAATTTAAACTCTTTTTCCTGCAGGGACTGATGCTAAGCCAGGATTTCTTTGGGATAAAGTTCTGGTTTCACTACAACCAGTCATTCCACACACCCAGATGTCCCCCTACTTGTGACACCAGACCTCCAGCCTGACCCAACCCCACAGCCCTGGCCTAGGTGTGACTGTCCCTGCCCAAAGGTGAGGTGACACAGCAGTGACTGCCTGTCACCTGCTGCCATGTGCCAGCACCCCCAGCCAGCTGTGGATGGTGGCAATGAAACACAACGTGCTGGTCGCCAATGAAGCCACTTACAAAGCAAGTTGTTCCTCACACTAGGAAAAGGGTGAAATACAATAAGGAAAATGGAACAAAAAGGGGTTTCTGCTGAAAAATAAAAACACTAAGAGAGCTAATGCTGAGAGTGGGGAAACTGATCACTACTATTACAGATACTCAGCAAAAACAGGGGCCACCTCATGCATACCATGATTATACACATCGTGACTAACACAGATCTGTAATAATACTTGCTATAAAGAACTTATTTTCCAAACAGACACAGGGGTTAAATGCAGGATGGAAGGGGAAATAACTGCACAAAGGCAACACACACCCAGGCAGAGCCTGGCACAGCCCAGGCTCCTGCTCCCCAGCCCACCCACTCCCCACGTACCCACGTGCACTGGGAGGAAAGGCTGCCAAACTTCCTAATAATTCTGTGACCCATTTAAAACTATCTAGTCTTACATTCATATATGCTGTATGAGAAATAAAATATAGCACTCCCGAGTTTTGAGTGGCAGCACTTCCCTCAAGACAGATAAAAGCTGCGAGTTCTCTTTGCTGTTTGGTGCCAATTATTACAGAGTTTTGACTTATATATTATTACATAGATCATTTAGTAAAACAACCTGCATACAAACCCAGTGGTGTGTCTCCCTTCAGCAGATATCTGCAGCAAGTGGAGCAGCTCAGACACTCACCCATATCTCCATATTTTGGAGACGGGTGGGCTCCTTCCCCTGCACCCAGGGGAGACACAGTCCCTGCCCTACAGCTCTCTGCAGCACGCAGCCTAATTAACAAAGGTCCAAATGATTTATCCTTATCACACACATAAATGTAATTGCACCACGTTTTGGAGGGAAACACAACAGGCACCCAAACTTGTGGCAGCTCCTCTGGAGATGCTGGCCCACACCTGAACCCCCCAGGTACCGTGGCAGGGTTTCACCTGCTGGCCCCCACCAGTGCCCAGGAGGTCACCCCAAAGCCCCCAGGCCATGTCCCTGTCCCTGCAGAGCCAGGGGTCACCATGCTGCTTGTGCTGATTATTCCTTTAATAAAGGGCCCTGTATTTTCCAGAGGCTGCAAAATTGATGCGGGTTGCCATGGCAAGCACACACTTTCCCATTTAGCAGAATAATAGGCAGCTTTGTATAATTCACTGATTTCAGATGATTTCTCACCCCAAGTGCAAGTCGCTCAAGTTATATAAGTCACCTGTTGTTTAGTCAATCTGGCAATTTTAATTAGAATAAATTTTTATGATTCGTCTTTGCAACACTTAGAGCAGCTCTGCCACCAGAATGCCGAGATGTCTGTAAATTATACGGGCCCCAATCACATCTTTTTTTGCTGTTTTAATTACAGTAACATTGCAGCATTAATCATGTAAGCCTCTGTTAAACAAGTAACAGCCATCCCCTATCATAATTAAAAAGAAAGGCCAAGCAAACAGGAGCTCTGGAGTTTGCCATATTTTCTCTGAAAATTATATTCTAACTTAAGAGTTTCACAAACAGTAGTTTTATTTGGCTCTAATTAGTGCTGTGAAGGAAACACGGAAAGGTTAATAAGAGATGGTTAGTTTGTAATGCAAGTTTCCCAGTGCCAGCCCCAGCAGTTCAGTCTGTTTTCAGAGTCATTAACGATGGAGATTGATTACAGGAGGAGATTGGGAAGTGCTGGCTTGCTGCGTTAGCAGAAGGTTTGGTTTTATTCATATACCTTCCCCACTGTTAAATCTGATGGCCATTACCTTGACCACTTTGCCAGACTTATCTGCTGTGAGAAGGAAAGTGTTAAAGGTTTCCTCAGAAGTTACTGGCAAAGGGGGAAAAGAGACCACATGAGCCTTTTTTTGACTTGTTCATAAGGCAAAAGCAAGCTGCAAGTTGCCTGAATTGTTTATTTATCTTAAAATATCTTAAAATCCAAGTATTGGGGAGTGGTTCTGGAAAAGGAGCTTTGGAAGAGCCAGGGTTAGAACCAGCTCATCTTCAGCTGAACTCTGAGACAAAGATCTCTGCAAAGGTTCTCCTTGGGCTGGAGTTTAGGAACAGTTAACAAAACCAAGCAGAAATAGAAGCTGAAATTCTCTAATCTGAAATACCTCTTCTTCATATCTCCTATAAATTGCTCTCCAGCCACCCAGTAAAAATATGGGTAAGCAATGACTGAATTTGACAAAATCTCATTAAGAAGTACAATAAAACAGTAGAAACTCTCCAAATTTCTGGGCTGATCATTCATCCATTACAAACCTACACAACAGGGCATGGATTCAAGTTTTAATTTTCCTCTCCAAGTTGCCAAAATGTTCACATCTGCTGAGTGTTCTCTATGCTTAGGGGGAAAAAACTTGAGGATCTAAAGGTTATAACTCCTGTGACCCTGAATGGAGTAACTTCAGTGATGAAGACTCTGCAAAAACTATCTTTGAAGGAGCCTGAAAACTGAAGGAAGTGTGCCAGGAATGTGGGATATAGGACAATGCTTCTTATGCAAACAAAAGAGGCTGCACATCTGTTTGTTATTTAGTTCTGCTGGTGCAAAGAGAGATTGGCTTCACTCATTGCTACGGAGATGATTTCAGTGTCACCCCTGCCCCCCAGCACTTTCCAGCAAGGACTTCTCCAAGCTGTGCTCAGTGAGAGCAGCACTAAGGGAGAGCAGCACAAGGGATGTGTCCGTGCCAACCAGCAATCCATGCATGGATTAAACCTCCTGAGGTGACCCCTGCCCTGCTCTGCTGTGACACAGTGTGGGGGTGAAGGCAGCCACCTGCCCCTCCGTCCAGTTCTGCCTGTCCACATCACCCTCTGAAGAAGGGGCTGAGTTACAGCCAATGGTCCAACAAAAGATATTATTCCCCTCCACAATCCCAGTCAGGAAATGTCAGCAGGAGCTCGGGGAGGATGGAGAGAGCGTGGACAAATCATCAGTAACCTCCACACGGAGCTGACTTAGGCGCTCAACACGCAATCCTTTAAAAGTGTGGGAATCATAAGACAATCAACTCCTCTTCCCAAAGACCAGCTTACCCACTTGTCAGAAAAATCCTTCTTGGGGCTTTCAAAGTACTGTGAGAAGCTGATTGCTCCCTCCAGGCTGGCCACTGCAGGAGCACCACTGAGGCTGCTTTACCAGAGCCGTGCAATAATACAGAAATCAGAGGAGCTGTAATAATTGGCACTGCCCTGTAAAGAAAGCTTACAGCATTTATCCATCTTAAGGGATGTGCTGTCACTCACATATGAATGTTATACTTTATGTCTTGTGCTGCATGTATGAATACAAAAAAAATAGGTACTTTTATTAATTTGTAGAAACTTCCAGAGAAATGCAGCCTCCAAAGCCCTAGAATATGTCACTTAGGTCTTTTTGTACATGCAGCTCTACAGAAAGGCTTTTCTGCAGAGTGAAAGGGGGTTGTAGGTAGAACGACTGCTGGAAATCAGCTTACAAAAAATCAACAGTTTCTAATACCTGTGTTTGCCTCCAGTTAATACCATTAGTCATGTTCTCAATTCACAACTGAAATACACCCAGATACTATGGAGATGAGCATAAGAACCAGTTGGAATATTCCAGATAAAACCTGATCCCCCTAAATGATGATACATCTGAATAATTTGGGATGCAACCAGCAAGAAAAGTTTCAGTGAATATCATGGGCCCATTTCTCCTTTACGTCCAAATCTTATTTCTATACTGTGTGATAGTATAAAGAAGACTTAACATAACTATTTAAATATAACCCATTTCTATTCAAAGCACCCTTCATCTTGCTGGAGTTTATGGGACTCAGACACAATTAAATCTCCTGTGAGCAAAGTTACACAGATGTGGAAATGTATGCAGGATCAGGTCTTTCCAGATGACATTTCACGTGAACCTTTACTGCTGATCTGGCACCAGAAAAGTGGAAGTGATGCTTTTAGAAGCAATTCTCTGTAGAGATCCATTACTGACATTGCTTAAAACCCTCTCATTTTGATTTTAAAGCTTTTTCACTATTTTATGGCTGTGGTGACTATTTCTAACACTGACATTTTATGATTAGCGTGTGCTTATTATTTTCATATTTTCTATTTTTATCTTAAACAGTGAATCACTGCTTCATTGGACCAATGATTTTCTTTCTGTAATTGATGGCTAAAATACTGGCCAGCACTGGGAATTAAGATAAGTGTGAAATCTGTTGCTTCTAACATTAAAAACTTATAATGGAAATATCTCCTTTCTGATTTCTATGCTGGCAAGAGCTCCCATGACTTACAGAGTATGAGAATGGCTCTCGCTCAAGGCAAGGTGAAAAAGGCAGTAGAATACATTTAAGCATATCTAGGTGCTTGTGCACATCCACACAAAGAAAACAAGCCAAACCTGCACAAACACTATGATTGGAAGAGGGCAAAGGGATTTAAAGAAAAAAGTACCAGTGTGAGGAAAACCAAGGGAGGAATAACTACCTGAATCACAAAACAGAGTATCCAGCCTCAAAGATGCTAATTCAGGTCCTGAGGGATCTAATCAGCCTCTTTGTTGAAGTAAAGATAAAACTTTTTGACAGCAAACGCTTTCTGATAAAATGGAATTTTCAATTACCCTGTGAACATCTGGTCCGTGCTGCCATTTCCAGGGAACACCACCACCACAGTCTGCAGTGTTGGAAAACATTTCCTGCTGAGCTCTCCCCATGATGCTGGGAGGAACAGGTGTCAGGAGCTCTGAACCCCATGGCAGAGCTCCCACCAGTGCCTCATCCCACACCACCAGCCCCAGCAGGCTGCTGGGTCCCTGCCCACAGCACCACTCACTTCAGCTCCTCCTGGAAATCAGGGCTTCCTCCAGTGCTGCACTTCGAGCCACAGGTACACCAGGATATGGGGAAAATCCACCCCATCTTGCAGTGAAATAGGCCAAGGCACAAAGGGGACCCCAGGATTTAATCCCATCCTCCAGCAGACTTCTCCAGCCATCCCAAAACATCGCTGAGATCCAGCAGCTGCCTGAAAACACCCCAAAGAAATCTGAAACTGAAACTCTCCCAAAGAAATCCGTCTGGAGGTTCAGCTGAGGACGTTGTTAGGAAGAGAGTACATGAAAACTTCCAGCAGCACTTAGCACCTCCACAAATAAACAAACAATTACAGGCAGCCAGGCAATCGCTGAAGGTGGAACGGCACCAGTGCCCGCCTTCCTCTGCATCCCATTTGGTGCCAATTAGCAAGGGAAGGAAAACAATCCTGGGCTATAATGAACTCCAAATTGGGTACATATTAGAGCAATAAAGCCATCTTTTCATCAGATGAATTTATAATCAATAATTAAGATCCTGAGGTAAAGAGGGACTGGGCAGAAGTCCTGCTCCCAAAATACACAATGTGGCTGAGCTCCAGGCAGTATTTCTGATGACCTGCTGCTACCCACTAAAGCTCAACACTCTCCATGCTATGGCTCACCGTTTTTCTGGAAATCTAGGTCATTTCCAAAGGAGGAGAAAGGGCTCCTGCCAGCAGGACTGGCAGCTGGTGTCACTCCCACCCAAGAGTGGCACCAGGAAAGTGAATCACCAGCAGCTCCCTGGGGCTCCCATGCCTAAGTACTGACCACTGGTGCCACTGGTTTAAGAAGACAAAGGAGCTTGGATCCATCCAAGCCTACCTCCTTCTGCAGGAAATGCAGCATCTCAGTAGGCAAAGGCTGGCCAGACAGATCCACACTGACCTCCCTGAGCCACCACACAGGGATCATCCTCCACCACCCAGCTACAAGGATTTCTGCCAACCAGTGTCTGCCCTGGCAGACCCAGGGTTACCCACTGACCAGATAAAGACTCACAAATTTTTGGGACACAGTCTGAGAGCTGGCCACTCGTGAAGGACTCGTGGTGCCTCAAGCTGAGGTCCAAACCCAGCAGAGACTGACCATGGGAGAACCACGCCAGGCTCCCAGCCAGGAGATCATCACCATCAACGAGCAAACTCCAACAACAACTCCCCTACCCCATTTCTCTGGGGTTACATGAGATGCAGTTTGGGCAGGGACAACAAGTGAATGCAAAGCATGGGTACAAGAGCTGCCAGGCTGCTCCTCAGACAAGGACTGTGTGTTTGGAGCAGTAGTCATCCAACAGTCCTGCACATCCTTGTCAATAAATTTCTTGTGTTTCCTCCCCACCCTACCACTCTGACCCAAAATCAGGTAAAAATTACCAAGCCAAACCCATTGCTTTAATCATGTGGGAATCACTGTTATCACCATCATCTCAGCATCTTGATTTTCCTGATTATTTTCTGCAGTTCCTGTTTGACAAATCAGCTCAGGCAACACTCTCTTTAACCTTTTTTTCCGCTTCTGTGACAGTAGCCACTCGCTTCCCCAGGTGTGCTGCTCCTCTCACTGCTCCACCAGCACCCTGATAACCTCACAGGGCTACCCTGAGCTCTTCCACACAAGATAGGGGGGTCCTGCAGGACAAGAGAGCTGATTGTGGCACACCTGCCTGCAGGTGCAGCTGGATGTCAGTGCAGCACTACCATGCTGCTTTCCTCCCAAAAATAAACCAGACCCAGGAGCACCAAGCCCCTGGGCCATTGCAGGACAGGGAAACAGACAGGTTGCCTTCAGAAGTCACCTTCTGGAAATACACCTGATTTTTGGCGTGTATTTCACATGCAGTGAGGAGTTCATGCTACAGTGGACTGAACCATGTTTACTTCCAGCTGACTCCTCTGATGAGCTCTGCCTCCAACTCAGCCTCTTTAAGTTATTTGCATTGTTATCAGAGCCAGCACGCAAACTTATCAGAAATGTAATCCCTGTAAAACCCTATCTGCAGTCCATTGAGATTGGGTTTCTTGCTGAAGAAATGTGACAAAAAATTAACAGATGTTGCTCAGACCATTCACCAGGATGGGAATCAATTATGAACATTTTTGCTTCTACAGTCATCCCTTACTACAAATGCATCTTAGGAAACCCTCTCTGATCGAAATGAAAAAGCATTTCTTTGTAATAGAAGAATAATAAATGATAGCTATCAGCCTGCATTCTCTGACACGGTGCTGGTCCGCGGAGAATTAAACTGCCACTGTACAGTTATATAAATGTTTAATTTTTTTCATCTTTGGCCACAGTAGGGTTGTCTGGAAATACATTATCGCTGCGGATGCCATCCCTCTCCAATTAGTGCGGCTGGCAGCGTGGAATGTGTGGGTGACCTCTGTGTCCCCCTCCTCGTGGAGGCTTACAGGGTTAACTATGGCCATTTAGCAGACTCTATCGAGAATTAATACAGCAATCAGATTCTCTCCAGAAAAATCCCACACTCGGTGGCGCAGATGGCAAGAACTCTCTCTCCCCCGTTTGACTCTTTTATGACAGCAAAACAAAGGCTTTTAATGATGTTTACCATGAATTGAATTAAACAGCTGAAGACCAGTTCATAATCACAGCATTTTGTTTTCATATCCTTAAGTCTTTTAGCAGTGGGGCTTCCAGTTGAGCCTCAGCTACAGCTTATCTCAAGATATAGCCAAGTGCCCCGAGGCTCCCCCGCGCCGGAGCACCAAACCACACTCAGGCTTCTTAATTGAAAAAGACAGGATGTTTGCATAGGATGTTTGCATCCTTCAGACATTAAAAGCGACATTCATGCCCAAGTACAAACGACACTTGGGCTCAGCTGAACTCCTCTGACTTCCTTCCTCTAGCTAATACCAGTGTGATTTCAGAGCAGGGCTCCATCCCTGCACATGGGGACCATAAGAGCTGAAAGCTGTCACCTATGCAGGCAAAAAGATGCAAACCCTCGCCCACTGGCCTGAGCTAACCCCTTGTGGGATACCTGACTAATTGCCCACATGCTCTGCTGACCTTTGGGAAAGCTGCTGCATGAGCTCCAGAGCTGGGATGGGAGCGCTGGGAAGGGCACACACCATCACTGGGAAGGGCACACACCATCACTGGGAAGGGCACACACCATCACTGGGAAGGGTACACACCATCACTGGGAAGGGCACACACCATCACTGGGAAGGGCACACACCATCACTGGGAAGGGCACACACCATCACTGGGAAGGGCACACACCATCACTGGGAAGGGCACACACCATCACTGGGAAGGGCACACACCATCACTGGGAAGGGCACACACCATCACTGGGAAGGGCACACACCATCACTGGGAAGGGCACACACCATCACTGGGAAGGGCACACACCATCACTGGGAAGGGCACACACCATCACTGGGAAGGGCACACACCATCACTGGGAAGGGCACACACCATCACTGGGAAGGGCACACACCATCACTGGGAAGGGCACACACCATCACTGGGAAGGGCACACACCATCACTGGGAAGGGCACACACCATCACTGGGAAGGGCACACACCATCACTGGGAAGGGCACACACCATCACTGGGAAGGGCACACACCATCACTGGGAAGGGCACACACCATCACTGGGAAGGGCACACACCATCACTGGGAAGGGCACACACCATCACTGGGAAGGGCACACACCATCACTGGGAAGGGCACACACCATCACTGGGAAGGGCACACACCATCACTGGGAAGGGCACACACCATCACTGGGAAGGGCACACACCATCACTGGGAAGGGCACACACCATCACTGGGAAGGGCACACACCATCACTGGGAGGGGCACACACCATCACTGGGAAGGGCACACACCATCAATGGGAAGGGTATACACCATCACTGGGAAGGGTATACACCATCACTGGGAGGGGCACACACCATCACTGGGAGGGGCACACACCATCAATGGGAGGGGCACACACCATCATTGGGAAGGGCACACACCATCGGTGCTCCAGAGGGGAGGCAGGCAGGGAGCAGCCCTGGCCACAGCACCTCTAATTCCTGCCCTAATCCCAACTCCAGAGCTCACTCACTGACAGACACAGGCTCAGGGCCTTGGGTTTTCTGCCTGTGAGTAGAGGATAATCCCAACTGCTCGCTTACCTGACAGGCGTGGCGTGAAGATTCATTTACACCCACCCAGCACTCTGACGATGTACGGCGTTATCCCCAGCAAGCACTGAGCATCCTCACTGCACACCCACCAGGGCAGCAGCAGAGCCACCAGATGGGGCATGTGGGGGGCAGCGGGCACCCCCCAGGGCACAGCAGTGGCTCACCTTGCTCGGGGCCCTGGGAGCCCATGGAGGGGACGCTGGTGTTCAGCACATCGTTGACGGCCGTGTCGCAGTAGAGGCCCCGCTGCACGTCGTGCTCGCTGTCTGTCTGGTCACTCTCCTCATGGCCGCTGTCCTTCAGACTGTTCCCCTCCAAGTCCTTGAACGTGGAGCTGCTGGGGAAACACAGCTGTCACTCACTGGCTGGGACAAGGTGGCCCCCGAGACCCCGCGGCGCTGCAGCGAGGCCTGCGGGGACGGGGGTCCCTGCCCTCCACAGCACCCGGTGACACTGCCCAGGCAGGGACAGCTGGGCAGGGAGCGTGGGGGGAACACTGCCTGACTGGCACCTCTGCACCCCAAAACACTGCAGCCAGCCTGCACCACCCCACAGGCTGCTCCTGCCCCTGGGTCTGGTGCCAGCCTGTGCGTACCCTCAGGTCTTACGGAAGCTCTGACTGAAGCAGGATTTGAAAAAAAAAATTAAAATATACATTAAATGAGCTGTTTCTACAACTTGGCTCTCCCAAGTTGCACTACCTCATACTGAAGTTACACAAGATCTATACCCCATTCTTCTAGGTTATAAGCCAAATCCTAATCACTTCAAACTTAAAAACAAAAGTCTTCCTGGAAACAGGAATGTGTTTTAATCATGATGATGCATTCTTATTTTTAAAAACAAACCAGTGATTCTGGGTCCAAGTTCATGCAGCTTTAAGGAAATCCAACACACAGTCAAACATCCTTGGCAGCCTCTGCAAGCACAGCCACTGCTGGAAGGACCAAGGACTGAGCTGCTCCCAGATTTCTCCCAAGGGCTGAGCAGCCCCACACCCCATGGAACACAGCCCCCAGGCCAGAGGGATGGAGGAAGGGCAGCTCCTCTGAAGACAGGCTGAGGGAGCTGGGATTGCTCACCCTGGACAATGTTCGGGGAAGACCTTAGAGCCCCTATCTAGTTCCTAAAGGGAGCTTATAAAAAGGAGTAACTTTTTACATGGGCAAATAGTGCTAGGACAAGGAGGAATGGTTTTGAACTGGAAGAAAGGTGAGGTTCAGATACCAGAAAGAAATTCTTCCCTGTGAGGGAGGGCAGGCCCTGGCCCAGAGTGTCCAGAGAAGCTGTGGCTGCCCCTGGATCCCTGGAAGTGTCCAAGGCCAGGTCGGACAGAGCTTGGAGTAGCCTGGGATAGTGGAAAGTGTCCCTGCCATGGCAGTAAGTTGGAACTGGGTGATCTTTAAGGTCCCTCCCAACCCAAACCATCCTGTGACTCTATGAAGAGCTGCATTTTTGGCTGCATTTGGGACCCCAACACCCTGAGAGGGGCCGTGCCCCAGGACCCCGGGGTGCTGCGAGCGGCAGGGACACCTTGAGACACACCTGCCCCAGGTGGCACAGCCATCGAGGTGTCCCTGGGGACACCCACCCTGTGCTCCTGCCACGCCCAGCCGTGGCATGGGAAAGCTGCACTCACTGGGAGGATCCACCTGCACCCACTCTCCAAAGCCACTCCAAACTTTCTCACTGGCTGATCTGGTGTGAAACGTCAGCGAAAGACGCGGCCTGGGCTTCAAAGCCCCAAAGAGCTGGAGATTTTCATTACTTTGAAAAGCCCTTTTGTGTCTCCACGGAAACCAAGCAGACCACCTACCATCTAATGCTCTGCAAAAGCACACGAGGGGGGAGCTCTGAAATACATATAAATTGGTAAACCTTCAAACATTACCTTTTAAATAAAGATGTCCCTATTGAAGCCACTGACTTTGATTCCAGGTGACATCAAAGATTTTTAAGTTAAGAAAGCACTACAAATCTACAATTCATTTGTGTGAGTGTACATGAGTGAGAGAGGCAGGCAGACAACACAGGAAAAGTACAAATAGATTAATTAAGTGCTGGATTTGAGAAGATTCACTCACCAAAGATAGCAGAGCTACAACATCCTCATAAAGGCAAAGGATGAAAATGATGCCACAGTATGTAACAGAAAATATTTTTTGTTCTCAGATGTCTGCACAGCATTCCTGGCACCCGTTGTACTTAAGATACAAGACAAAGGTAGAAAGCAAGGGGAAGCGCTGTCCTACACGGAGCTGCTGCTCGTAATGCACAGGCAACCCATGTTACAAGGCATTTATCTTCCCTGCAGTGAGCCAGACCGTACTGCAGCAGCCACACGACATGCCTGCACGGCTGACACTTCTCTAAAGGATGGGCAGGTCTGGGGGAATCGGCAGCAGCAGCATTTCCCAAACAATACAGCCTCGGAGCAAGCCCCGCTGCGGCAGGCGGGAGCGCTGCTCGCCTTTATCTTAGGTGTGAACGAGGAAAGATTAATAGATTTGGGCTTTTTGCAGTGTGCCTGAAGACTCTCTGGCGAGGAGCAGCGTGGCACAGACCAGCCAACTCTCGGTGTCACGTTAGCATCGTCAAACACCACGAGCCAGGCAGGCAAACACACCTGCCCTCCGCCAGCTGAACAGGCTCACAGCTCCCTCGCTGCTAGGGTTTCTAAGATGTAAACAAATGGGGTCCCAGCCAGGCAGATAATTGGATATTTTTACTGCTCAGATCAGATCTCAACAGTTCAGGGTCGGCTTCTGCTCTCTGTAAAACCCTTGGTTCAGTGATGGCTTCTGCAGAGTTACCGAGCACGGCTGTGCAGGGCACGGGCATGGCCACGGGCACAGAGTGCTCCTCACACACCTTGGCCGGGCTCTGGGGAGAGCAGGGAGGTGGGCAAGGAGCTGCTGGCCCCATCCTGCCCCCTCCTCCTGTGGGGAGCTGGCCCTGCAGCCCTGCTGAGGAGTATTGACCACACTGGGTCAGTGCAGCCCAGCCTCCTGCCCCTGGGGCGATGCTCAGCTCTGGGTCACCACAGCCCAGCAGGGTTCAGCTGGGTAACCCTGGCCTGAAACCCCCAGAGACATTCCCTCACCACTGCCAGGCTCTGAGGACAGCAGCATTTCACCCAGAGGGCTCAGTTTCCCCAAGGGTAACTGCCAGGTTGCAGTTGAACTGATTGTTTCCTTTTACACATGGAAAAAAATCAGCCTAGCCAAGTGCTGTTTGCCTTGGTATTCAAACTAAAACAGTGAGCTAGAACCATGAGCTGCATCCAACCCAATTACCTGCCCCCAAACAACTTGTTTTTTTTTTTTAATTTTCCCCGCCTCACATGGCAGGGAGATCTCACCACCCAAATCTATCCTTTTATTCCTGTGCATTCAAATGGAATAAACTCTCAGAATTTGAAAGTTGTCAGGGTAACAGCACTCTACCTCACTTACTGCACCTTCCCAGCACGAAGATGCCAAAGAGAAGGAAAAAAATATTTCCTTTGCTGCAAACCATGAGCAATGGGACTTAATGAGGAGTAAGTACTGTTTTAAAATCAAATTATTACTCTTTAAAAGTTTTGCATGTTAAAATAAGCAAGTAGTATATAAGGCAGTATGAAAGAACATTAAACCCTTGGGATTTGGCTGGGCAAAGCAAGCCCTCCAAGCAAGCCTACGTACCTTTTTATTAAATGAGCTCTGCTGTTCACGTAGTTGGAATCAAAGGAGTAGTTTTCAGTCTGGAAGGAGGAAAAGAAAACGGAGATGGTTACAAGTCTGATTGACTGGGAAGAGCCAGGTTTGCAGGGCCAGGATGAAACCTTTTGAGAGGGAAGGAGCATCCCATGATGGCACAGGCCCCCGCAAGCAGGACAGAGACAGGCATGGAAAACTCCAGTACCTGTCAGTCCTTCCACCAACTTTCACCAAAAAAAGGCTGGCTGGTGACCACAGAACAATTTGCAGAGAAGAAACAATGTGACTATGCTCTGTTACAAAACTAATTGCTTTTAATTCCCTGATGGACTCAGTTCTGTGTGTGTCAATTTGACTGAAAGTTCAAAAGGTATTTTTCTTATTAGTGTATAATTAACATGTTAAAATATTTATTGCATAGATATGTAAATGCCAGCAAGGTAATCCCCTGCCAGAGAATTTAATGCGGGCACTTTTCTTTGTTTTACATCATTTCATTTGCAAAGACAGTGGGGTCTGTTATTAATAAAAAAGCAAACAATGGGTGACATGCTTAGAAGTTGGAGGGGAGTAAAAGAAGGGGAGAAAAGTCAAAGGAGTTGTTACTTGCAAGCAAAACCCACTAACTCCTTCTGCACTTGAAACTCTGTCTTTTAACCTCAGATTACACAGCCCCAGGGCTCTGGTGCTGGCAGCAGGTCAGGAACCAAAGAAAGCAATCAGAAGGCAGGGGAGAGAGCAGGGGGAAAGCCACGAGGCCATGGTGGGAGCTGTGTGGTGGGACCCGGTGGGAGCTGTGCAGTGGGATGCAGTGGCAGCTGCATGGCAGGATGTGATGGGAGATCCCTGGTGAACCTCAGAGGTGGAACATGGTGGGATCTGCACAGCCTGCCCAGGATCCTTCCTGCACTTCAGGGACCCCTGAGGATGCAGGATCTTGTACAAGTCAGGCACTCCAGGCCACCTGTCCATCCCCCCAAATTCCCACAGGGATCCCACCTGGGCTCCCACCAGCACCACCCCTGGCCCTGGGGTGCTCAGAAGGAGCAGGCTTTCCTCTGCTCCCCTTCCTCGAGGAAAACAGCAGCATCCTCCCAGGACAGAAAGGGGAACACCCACCTGCCCCCAGCCCTGTCCTGCCTCCACTCCCGCCCCAGCCCCGTGGCTGCTCTCCTTCCCAAAGAGCTGCTCTGGGATGCTATGGCCTGTTTTTATGGCAATTATGAACATGGTAAAAATAAATGCATGCATCTTTAATGTCTCAATAAATAAAGGAAAGCAGAGTCTGCTGCTAACGTAATCACAAGGGCAGGATGCAGGGAGTGGGGCCACTGCAGCAGAGCAGAATGTGAAATCCAATCGTACCCCAGCAGAGGTTACACGGCCCTGCCAAGGTAATAAAGCAGAGGCAGCCTTGGTTAAGTGTAACCTTTTCTGAAATACAGCACAATATCTAATTTACCAAACAGGAACCTCCCAGAGAGAAACATGCGAGGAGCAGCGAGCCGGGGGAGTTGGCCCAGCACTCAGCACAGCTCCGTTATTACTTTCACACAGTAATTACTGCTGGAGAGCCACGCTGGAGATTTACTGCACAAACTACTGGTCCCTGCAGTTCCTGCATCCCTGCTCCTGCCGGATGACTTTGGTGCTCAGAGCTCAGGAGCAAACAGACACACCTATTTTCAAACATGTGATACTCAAGAACCTCAACACCACAGAAAACTCCTGACCCTGTGTTTGTCCATCAGCCCCAGTGCTGCCATCCCAAGGGGGGGAAGTCACCCCACAGCATTCCCCCCAGGCAGCCTCACAGCAGCCCCAGCCCTGAAATCAGCTGACAGCAGCCAAGCAATGGAGGGCAGAAGGGATGGGAGCCAGTTTTGGCACAACCCTCACAGGGTGGGGAGCCCCTCCTCTATCACCCAGCGCTGGCAGAAGTGGGAACAGCTCCCACAAGCCCAGAGCCTCAGCTGGCTCCATCCCTGCATCCCCAGCCCCATCACCAAGCCCAGCAGCAGAGACCCCCTGCACCCACCACTGCCTCCATCACCTCCATCCCTATGGTGCACAGCCCCGGGAAAACCGGGAGAGGAACAGCTGGGTGAGAGGATGCAGACAGCAAATTTCAGTATATACAGGTACACTGAAGAGTTTTAAATCACTCAGAGCATGGACACTGCACCGCCAAGGCTTCAGGGGCCAAGGAATACCCAAGGTCATCCACAGGGAAAGTCTGACCACTGCCACCAAAATCCCACAGGCTGAGGAGACACCACACGTGCTGCCATCAAACTGCCACAGCCAGGCACTAAATCCTCCCCCGACCAACATCACTGGGAGCTTTGCTATTGATTTCAAACCAAAAGCAAAGACCATATCCTGGCTCAACTCATTCACTGATGAGCAAATTCCCCGTGATTTACGTTCCATGGACTGGAGTAATGTCCTTCCTGTACTCCCTGCTCCACGTGTCCCCTCCTCAGGATGCTCTGCCCCACACCACTGATGAAACCCCTACATCCACGGGGCAAAAGGCTTCCTGAGGGGTTGGACACAGCATCCGTTCCCAGGCTTGGAACTCCCCCACCACTGGACACAGCACAAGTAATGATAATTACTTCCAGATTTCAGGCAAAACAAGGAGTGACACAGCCACAAGGATGAGAAATCCTCTTCCCTGGGTCTGCACCCTCAGAGGTGAGAGCTGCCTGTGCTGCCCATGCTGGCACAAGGGTGGGCTGCCTGTCCTTCCCACACTAGCACACTCCCTCCAGCCCAGTTTCTTTACTTAGCCATGGGATTATCTGTCAAGGTTATCTCCATGCAGACTAGGGGATCAAAACAGAAAAATAAAAAAGAAATGAGATTTTTCACGGAGAAGGGTTGCTTTACAGCTTGCATTATTCAATCAAAGTTCACTTGATTTAATTCTAGTTCATCCTGCAAGGTGCAACCACTTACAAACAGAGGCAAAATGATGGGAAAGGAGAGTGTCTTCGACATGTCAACATTTTAATTGGAAAGGATCCACTCCCTCTCTTAATGAGACCCAAAGAACAAAGTCAAAGCACAAAAAAGAGGGAAAAGGTAAGGCTGGCTGGCACCGATGAAAGTGTGCTCTTCATCAAGTGCATCACTGAGAGACTGGCCCTCATCTTCTTCATTATTTTGGCAAAAGCAAATGAACTGTCACTTTCTCACTAATCAGCATCACTCCTGTAGAAATCAAAGGGGAGCCCAGCCCCAGGTCCAGCCTCTCCTTCCCATGTTCAGAGCCAGGCGCAGCGAGGACCTCCCAACCATGCTGCCAACTCTTATCTCCTGCTCCTTGTAACTGAAGGAAGGATGCTCACAGTTGTCACAGCCTCCGTGCCACGAATAAACAATACATTCCAGACACTGGGAAACGCTGAATAACACCTTGCATGAAGTCTGTGGCCTCAGCCTGCACTTCTCTTTGAGGAGAGAAACCCTGCTGTCCTCCAGGCTTGGGATTTGCTTTCCAGATGCAGATGTGTTGGTGTCAGTGCCATCAAAGAGAGCCCTGGCTTGGCATGCAGCTTACCAGGGCCTAATTTGAAAAACGCTTTTAATCGCTGCCTTAGCAACACAAATATAAATATAACAGCAGACACACTCCGAATCGAGCAATCAGGAGGGAAATATTAAACTTTTTCTTTTTTCCCCTAGCGGTTGCTTTTGGTTGAGGACTGCCAACTCCATTAAATTAAAAAAAAAAAAGGATGTACAAACGTCAGTATAACTCCTCTTGACCTGGATATCGATGGGGTGACTTCCCCAACAGCAAAAGGCCTGTCAGCAACAGGGCACCGCTCTAACGACTGCTCATTCTCTGCCTGAGAAACAGAAATAAACCCTGGCGGATCCAAAGGCGCTTTAAGAGGAACTAAAGCAAGTGCCAGCAGAAAGGTCAGCGGGCTGCAGCAACTCCGGGCACCACCAGCACTGTGGAGTGCTGGAGAAACACAGGATGCTGGCTGGGTCAGTCCCCAGGGTGGGAGGGATGTGTCCTGGGCCGTGCCAGCAGGCTGGGATCAGCACAGTCAGGTCCCTGCAGCCTGCTGGCCTCGGGGCAGATGCCTGGCATCTGGTTCTTTATCACTCTTCCTCTTTCCAGCAATTTCAAATGTAGGATATTTTTCAAACCAAACGCCACAGAGGTGAAAATCCAGCTTTCTCCATGGCATGTGGATCCAGGCTCTCGATAAAGGGTTTGGTTCCTCAGTCCAAACAGCAGCCCCCAGCAAAGTCCACGGTTGTTTGGAGCTGGAGCCATCTCTCCCAAGCTGAAGTGACAGGTATCCATCCATCTGCCAGCCTCTGCCTCAGAAGATGGCTCTGAAGCATCTCAACACAGGGGTTCTGTGCCCTTCTTCTCACTTCAGGGTGAAAACATTTCTATCTTTCCACAAATTATTGTAAACCTGCTGCAACCTCCTGCCAAAGCATGTAGGGACTCTTCACAAAATCAGCTTCATAAAAATGACACATTTAGCACCACTTTTTCAGGGTTATCCCTTGAGCCTTTTTTCCCCTACATGCCTTGTTAATAAAGCTTGCATGTCACCCTTTATTATTAAAAAACAAAGCGGACCTTTCTCCAAGGCTGCAATGTGCATCTCTCCTTTTGGGCTTCACAAAATCCTCCAGAAACAAGCGACGGCTCCTCATCCTCTGCATCGAGCTGCACATCTCCACCAGTCTCCTCCTGACTTCCCCTCTGTGCTGCAGGCATCACTGGGGACCACAGAAATGGCAAATTGTTTCCAAAAGTCCACTGGGCCTCCCTGGTGGGAAGGGTAGGGCTTGTAGGACCGCTTCTCCTGGTCCTTCTGTATCCTCAGTCCTGTTCTCCATGGGCCACTCAATCACAGGCTCCAGCATCTGCAACAGAACTGATGCTGCCTATTAGGAGATCTCACCAGCATTTAATTCTTATGGTTTGAATTATATTGTGGGTGATACAGAACTCATGCAAATTAAATAAGAACGCTCCAGCTGCACTTGGGAAACAGCAAAAATTTCAAAGTAGGGACCAGGTCAAATGAAGTACGCATCAGCAATGAGGGAAAGTCATTATCATTTAGCAAGCTGCTTATTTAGCCCATGGGAAATAAGGCAGCGGTCTGAGACTCCTTCCCACAGGGAGCAGGCGCAGCAGGAAACCCCATGGAACACTGGAATGGAGCCCCACGGCCGAGAGGAGCAGCCAGGCTGGTGCTGATGCTCTCACACCCAGCCCCATCACTGAGAGGAGCAGCCAGGCTGGTGCTGATGCTCTCACACCCAGCCCCATGGCTGAGAGGAGCAGCCAGGCTGCTGCTGATGCTCTCAAACCCAGTGACACGGGTGAGAGGAGCAGCCAGGCTGGTGCTGATGCTCTCACACCCAGCCCCACAGCTGAGAGGAGCAGCCAGGCTGGTGCTGATGCTCTCACACCCAGCCCCATCACTGAGAGAAGCAGCCAGGCTGGTGCTGATGCTCTCACACCCAGCCCCACAGCTGGTTTCCCTCTGCACACCGGCAGAGACTCATCAGATGCAGCTCGGGGCTGGGAGCTCGTCTCAAAGGACGTCAGGAGAGATCTCCCCCGTTGTTTGTGATGGCACGTAATTAGTAATTAGCCCGTGCTCCCAGCCCTCCTCTGCCCCAGAGCAGGGTCAGGGGCCAGGACCATGACCAGGTGCAGGGCCTGACCCATATGAGGAGCTCTGCTCCTCCTGTCCCCGCTGGCCACCAGCTCTGCTCTGGCACTGATGGCACCCGTGGCACCCAGAGCCAAACCGGCCCCACTGCCCGGGCCCCAACCCTCCCACACTGGCACCTCCTGGCACGGTGCATGTCAGAGGTTTGAGAGCAGCAGCAGCCCGAGGCTTTGGGTTAAACACCAGGGCAAACCCCCAACAGGACTGGGGCTTCCACCACGGGGGAAAACCAGCAAACGCTGACAGATGCAGTGGGGGAGCGATGCCCAGGGCACACCACAGAACTCCCCACCCCGACCCCTGACAGCCAAGTGTGCCGTGGCTCTGAGACCCCTGCAGCTCAGCACCTTTGGAAAGGACCCATCTGGCCACTGGTGCCCATCAGTAGTTCCAGTCACTGCATGGGCACTGCAGCACAAGCCAGGGGACGGGGCAGAGGAGCAGAGGACACACCTCTAAATGCCAACAGCCCCAGGCAAGACAGAAGGAACTCATGAAGCAATTCAGCTCTTAAAGAGTATTTAAGAGCCAGTCACCTGGAAGAGCTGAAAGGACCTGACCCCTGGCATCTCCCTCTGCAGCCCTCTCCCCACACCCAGCTCGCTGACAGAGCTTCTCATACAGGAGACTGCAAACTGTGAACTACCAACGCAGTGTCTCTGCAAAAGTAAGTGCATTTAGCATCTGATATCGATGTTTTATAATTAGATGTAATACAGCAGATCATTTTCCTGCACTTGATCAATGAAACCAGGGTTGGGTTTGGGGTTAGGCTGTTTTGCAGACTCTGATTGCTGCCTAAGCCTACTGGAGCAGTGCCTCGCTCGCTTCAGCAGGAACGAGCAGAGACAAGGATGTGCAAACACAGCATCCATTTAGATTTATTATCCCCGAAATATAAACAGAATATTTATTTCTGGCCTTTTAAGTAGTAATTCCAAATTTAATGAGGTACAATGAACATTCCTCAGAGCCAGACTCTATGGCTACTTAACACCACCAAGCCTCTAATTACTACTGCAGCTTAAATAAAGGGCATTCCGTTATGATGGACATTATTAAACACTGAAGGAACTGGTCCAGCCTCCATTTTCTCTTGATGAAATAAAAAGCATTGCAGAGAAATCACTGGGAGAGTTCATCCTTTAGCATCACTCCTCTCCTCAGACTAAGCAGCAGTATCAAGCCAGACTGTATTATAGTGCAAGCATCCCACTAATCCACGCTGAACTCCTGTCCCCTCCCCAAATAAATACAGGCTTTGTCATTTTTTGTTTGAAAATGGATGGGAGGCAAAAGAAAAGCTGCTGCTGAGATGTGATTTTGAAAAAAAGGTATAGGATTAAAAACCCAGATTGAATCCAGGAGCAGCAACACACAACAAAGCCAAAATTACACCCCACAAAGCCACAAACTGTGCCACCCAGGTGGACTTGTCAGCAGATCAGAAATCTACAGTATGGTTATGAAGAGCAAAAAACCTAAAACACCTGCCTTACATTCACATGGTACCTATAACCCTGAAGCTTTCTGGGGGCATGGCACAGGGGTCCTCCACTGGAACCATCACAGCAGATACCTGCTTGGCACCACCCCTCAAAATCTACTGGAAAGCAAAATACTGACCCAAAAATGGGGCAGGCTTTCTAGGGAGGAGCATACAGACACGTTCTCACATGGGCCAAGAGCAGCCAGGAGGCTGGAGATGCTCTGGCAGCCACACAATGCCTCACCCCTGGCTGGGACAGGAGGGATTTGGGGGCAGCAGGGGCAATGCCTCCCTCCCATGTGCCCACTGAGGGGCAGGGGGCTCAGCTTGCCAGCCCCCTGGGGCACAGCCTTCTGCACAGGGCTCCTGCCCCAGTGTGCCAAGGAAAACTCCCTGCAGGGATATGACAGCCAGTAAACCTCATAGAAGGGGGTTTTCCCATTAGCTATACCTGGGGCTTTCAGATGTGTAATGGATCCACACATGCAGCTCCCAGCACAGACTACACCCCTCCCTAAGCAGTGAGAGAAACAATCTGGATCTAATCAGCAGGCCCAGGGTGATGGGGCATGACTTAGAGATTTGTTAAAAAACCTTTCAGAACTGTCCTTTCCCTGCCTCCTGCCATTAGGAATGAAAACAAATATAACAGAAGAACCTTTTTTTAAATGTTCCCATCTCTAGGGCTAAATAAAACTCCCTGTCATTCACCTTCTGGAGTGGCAGGTCAGACCAATGCATTTTGTAGGGAACAGGAGAAATCACAGATTTGTCACTGCAACAAGAAGAAGAAAAAAAAAAAAAGGAAAAAGAAAAACCAAAACCCAAAAAATCATTGCAGCTGAGTTAAAAATAGGGAAGGTGTGAGATGCTGCTGCCAGCTTGGCACATCAGAGCAATGGGGTGCCCAGGCTGCACCCCAGGCAAGCACAAGCCCTGGGGCAGTCAGGGGCCACAGAGACCTTGGCCCTGCTCCATTTTCCAGTGCAAATCCCATTTCTTCTGATTTTTGGGCAAGCAGACAGAGCTTCCCACCCTACACAGCCCCCAGTCATCTTCCTCCCACGGCTTCACCAGAGGCCAGAGCTGGTCCCACGCTTGCCCCTGGCACATGGGCATCCAGACCCAGCTCTGGGGTGGAACCTCTGCACCAGCAGCTCCTGCCTGGCTTCAGCTCAAATCCCCCCACACTGGCAGATAATCAAACCAAGACAAACACTGTCCTGCATGCTCATGGTTTTATCATTCACATTGTTTATCTGGAATTGCATGGGAAGGCTTGCAATCAGGATAGCCTCAGGCAGCTCCCACTCGAAGCCTCGGGGGATTTCGCTCACAACAGAACTCTTTATCAAAACCAGTTTTCCCCTATTTCAATTTTTTTTTTCCACACTTGGGCAGGAAAGCACAGCTCTCCAGCCCACAAAATTACCCTGCAGCCAAGAGACTGGCAGCAAATCTGAGCAGGACTGGCCTTCCTCCCACTGCCAGCGCTGTCTCACCCCGCGTGGGGAGTGGATGTGAAGCCTGGCTTTGCTCAGCTCGGCCCCTCTCAGAAGCCACTGCCTCCCAAAGGTGCCACCAGCTCCAGCATCCCTGGGGACACAGCAGCACCCTCTGCACAGCCCTTCCTCCCCTCTGAGCCAAGCTGCCAGCTCTGGGGCAGCAGAAACGGAGGAATTCAAGGAGCCTGTGTTCTCCCAGAACCAACTGTAGGGAAATGAATGACAGTACAGCACTCACCAGATGAGGGGATCTCCGTCTGGCACTAGCTGGATGCCCTTTTCCATCCCTACCCTGCCCTCTCCCCTGCCCACAGCCACCCCACATTATTAACAGCCTGGTAAACACAGCCCGCTGGTTATTACAAAGATGCCAAAACCTTACTACTTCTTGTTCCTTCCAGTTAATGTACCATAGCCGAGGATAAATTGCTATTACAAGGAACTAAAAATAAAAATGTTTCAGAGGCCGTAATTGGCTTGTCTTGTTGGGCTTTTTAAGGAGCCAAAGTACCAGTTCCAGGCTATTAGCCCTAAGGTTGTAGGAGAATAGTATAAAATATTTCTTCATTAAAACCCTACCTTCTCCATAGAGGTGTTTTTCTTTAGGGTTTTTTTCCTCCTTTCCCTCTTTCTTTTTTTATTCCTCCTTTTTTTTATTATTATTATTTTCTTTTTAAAAGACATGCGTTATCAAATGAGCTTTAGTTAAAAGAGGGCTTTGAAAGCCCAGAGGTGATATAAATAGACAGAGCTCAGTGCAGCTGGAGAACCAGCCCAAGCCTTCACTCATCTATTCAGGTCATTTTTCTACAAAACTTATGTAATATTCCTCAGTTGCATCCATAATCTTGGGTCATTTCTAATAATCAGCACCAAATCTTGCAGTCCTTGGGAAGCCAGTGCTCTGTGCTGGAAAGCACCCAGCCCACTGCTGTGGGACAGGATCATCACCACCACAGGCTGCAACCCACTGCGAGGCCACCAAGAGTGCCCAGGGTGCTCCCTGAGATGGGGACTATGGGTTTTTTTTCATTTTGAGGCTTTTTGATGCTATTTGGTTATTAAGAGCTTTAGATACCACCATTAGTATCAGCAGCAACCACGACAATAATGGTCTTGTTTTTGGAGGGAGCCAGGAGTCAGGTTCCATGATCCTTGTGGGTGTCTTTCAACTCAGGATCTTCTACGATTCTATGAGAACCAAATGCATTTATTTATTCAGCAAAACCCTCCTTTCAGAGGAAGCAGATGCTCCGCCGAGCGAGGACGCGGCGCTTTGGCACCTGCTGTCCTGGTGACGATGCCTCAGCAAAACAGCTCCAATTCATGGTCACAACTTTAAAATTGGCTCCAAGTCCTTGTGGAGCCTGCTCCGACTGACAGGAGCACCTTGGGGCTGCCCTCACCACTCGCACGGAGCCGGGCATGGCAGAGACCTCTCCGTGAGACTGGCTCAGTGCAGCACAGCATTACAATAAATAATGCTAATATCAGTAAGGATGATGATCAATTTCTTGGTAATATGGCCCAGGAGGGGAAGCATGGCAGAAAAATTACAGCAGAGCCTCTAACCCACTGCTTTTTCTCAAAGACAAGGTTGGATGACACATTTCTTCGTGAAACAACAACCCAACAGGTATTTACTACTTTTATTTTGTGATGTGAAGGTTGCTGCTAAAAGAAGACTATTTCTGTTAGGTACAATTGCTATTTTTTGATAGTGTCTCAGCAATACCTTGTTAAAAAGGGCAAAACAACAGTTATTAATTACCCTAATTAACCCAATTCATAAGACACATTTGTGTGGCTGTCATGACAACTGCTTTGACTAACTTGCCAAGAATAGCTTAGCTGTCCATTCAAATAAATCCCTGATAATTACTAGTCTAGTTTACTGGGCTTCTGTGATAATAATAATTAGTGCTACTGTACAAAAGGTCACGCTAAACAGTTTATGAATGATGCATTTCGCATGGTGATTACATGAGTCACACAGCATCCAGCAAATGGACACAGCCTCATCTCCAACATGGAGAGCTGGGATTAGATGGGAGCCCGTGGCTGCTCTGCCTGCAGACAGGAAGGATGGGAGGGAGACAAAAAATACCCATGAGATGGGTTGAGCTAGGACAGCCACCAGCCTGACCTCTGCAGTGGCCAGCTGGCCACCACAGGAGATGGTCCTCCAACAGAGGCACTGGGAGACACCAAAAATCTTCCAAGCCTGACCTGTCACATGTTGGTATCTCACCTCACCTCACCAGTCCATTTCCCTCCCTGACAAGGACAGATGATCGTGGATCACCTGTCTGGTTTTGGCATGCTTCCATTAGGTTTAGGATCAATGACAAAAGGGGGGTTAGATCACCAAAAGCAACATGAGCTTGGGGTGGACAGTCCCAGCCCTCTCTGTCCTCACCTTTGCAGGAAGAGGCCCTCCAGCTTGCAGTCTGGGTGTCTCCACACCGAGCTGCAGCTCCAGCACCCCCTGCAATCAGGGACTGTCCTGTGGGCAGCAGGCACTGCTCAGCCCAGCACTGCTCCTCCTGAGGCTGCTGCAGGCTGCAGAGAGAGCTACCTCCTCCAGGACCTGCCTGTGCTCCTGACTGGGCTATGCTCTCATTTACCTTCACAACAGCAAACCCAGGCCAGTCGAATGTCATTTTAGCTTTGCTGAGGTTTATTGGTGAAAACTGATCTGTGGGATTCCCTCTGGCTATGCCTACACTGAGGCAAGAGAGGATGGGAGCACACTACACCCACGCTGAAAAATCCTGCAAAACCCCAGGGCAGAGGGCAGTGGGGCAGGGACCGAGCCAGGACATTCACTTCCAATACAGAGGACAGCTGCCAGCTCTGTGGAAATCTATGAAATCACTCCATTTAGAATGAATTCTGATTAAATACCACATATGGTCCTTATTGTCCATCCATTGTTACCTATCACAGAGGCATCTGCACATAAACAGGCTCTTAATCGGCAAATATTTGTCTGCTAGGGCCCCCTCCTCCCTCAGCCCCACCTGAACTCGCAATTATTCTTATTGATTGACTTTAAGAGAGCACCACGCACATGCCTGGAGCTGCAGAGCAAACAGGGGAACAAGGCTGGGCTCTGCTGCAGTCATTACCAGGGCGAGCAATTGCCCTGTCACACATGGCAGGTTATGGCTTCAGACTGGAGGCAGCAAGGCCACGGGAACGCTTAAAACGTCGTTACAGTGTGAAAAGCGAGGATGTAGAAATGACACCTCCTTTCTCAACAAATCTGTTCCCCCAGCATCTCCCAGCTCTGTGAAGAATTCATCTCATTAAGGCTGAAGAGCCAACAGAGCCCTTGGAGGGGTGACATGGGCTTGTGTCCTCACCACGTGGCAAAATAAGCACAGATGAGGGAGTTTTAGATCTGGGGAAAGATGGATTTGAGGTCCCAAAAGGAATTCAGGGCTGGACCCTGAGCCGGGGCTGAGCCCAGGCTTGCCTGCACATCCTTCCCATTTGTAGCCAAAAGTACATGCCAGAAGATGAGGTGCTTTGCCTTATCAGACCAAAAGGAGAGATTAGGGAAACCTGATGCCGAGCAGAACATTCCCCAGTTTTCCCAAGTGAAGTTTGCAGCTCAGTTCAATATGTTAGTGCCTAATGAAGGTTTCCCCTATACTCTGCAGGGTACAATCATTCTCCTCCTAATGAGCATGTGTTAATGGCATATTAATGCTGACAACAACTAAGTGCAGGGAACAAGAGATGAACATATTCCAAAATTCATCTATTTTTTTCCCAAACAAAGGAACCCATCGCGTGGCTGAGCAAGCCCCAGCCCGGCAGGAGCCTGTGGCTCCCACAGCAATGCTGCCAGCTCTGGGCCAGGGGCTCACACAGAGCCCAGATGGGACATGGCTTTGCTCTCTCACTGACCCAGCCCCATAATGAGTTGTTGTCCAGGGAGAGTCTCAGCCCAAGCGTGGTATTGCCCCTGGACACAGCCACTCTGGGGGCTGAACAAGGAGGCAGAGGAGCTGCTCACAAACTGAGAAGTGGTTCAGGGGCAGACAGGTTCAGGTGCTGTATCTGAGGCACAGCCCTGAGGATTTGCTTACTGAACGTCGCCTGAGCTGGGTCCCTGCCAGAGCATCCAGATGTGAATCTGAATATGAAAAGTCCAGGAGGGAGCAGGTGACAGAGGCGCAGGCGCGGGCTCGAGCCCCATCCTGGTGCCGGCGTCCCAGCCCATCTGGGTTTGTCTCAGCAAGTTTACATAAGCTCTCAGGCACGGAAAAGAACACACATAATGGGTGTTTTCCTGTTTTTTTCATCTTCACTTGTGAAAACAGCTCTCAAAAGCCTGACAGCTCCCCAAAACCAGCGTCAGTGTGCCGCAGCACGTGCTGCCCACCACCAGGCACTGCAGGGAAGAGGAAGCCTAATTCCCTAACTGCCCAACTTCCATGTGCTCCCACCATCACTTACATTTACATTTCCAGATCGATAATCGATGCCAGAATCAATAACAGGGAATTTAGCTACATTATAAAAACAGTAAAATCAGCCAATACTGAGAAATGACTATTGAGTCCTGTGTTTTCTGTACTCACTTAGTCTAATAATGGTGAATGATATTTTCCAAGTACATTATTCAGCAATAAAACCACCGAATTATTTGATCTCTTTCTAACCTTTATGATTCTAAGCACTCTTTTTGACCCAGATTGAATGAGGCAACATCTGCAAAGCCTTTCACAAAATTGTACTCGGCGTGCACTATTGTAGGTCTGCTGCCAAAGATAAATGTTATTATTTTAAAGCCATCATCCTTCTAATAGATGAGCAAACACACTGCATTAGCATAGCCTGCAGAGCTGGAGCACGGGTGAGAAAATGCCAGAGGGGTTTCGCTTAATGGAATTTTACATACCTGACTTAGGATGGGTTAATGCAATCCACCAACACGGGAATTTCAAAACCTGCCCTGTGGCATACACCTGCCATTACAAACGATGGTATAATCCAACAAGCTCCAGATCCCCGTGAGAAACATGAAGGATTCACACCCAGATCTCAACAGGGTGTTGAGATGAGGACCTCATCTACAGATGACTCTCCAGCACACTTTGACCCACACGGTTTGTCACCGACCTGCCTGTCCTGGCTGTCAGGTGCAGCAGGGCTGGTTCTGGGTGCTCAGTTGCCATCAGAGGGTGTAGAAGTGCAATACCTGTCACACACCTGCCTGCTGCAGCATCAGCTGTGCCCCAGCCTTCACCAGGCCTAGGAGAATTCACTGTAATTCCATGTTCAACAGGGAGACACTTCAAGGCTCAGCACAAATCACTTGTCCAGCTGACATAAGCCATTACTTCACTTTAAATTTAGACAAGGAGCTAGAGGGAGACACTGAAGCAGAGATATTGTGCTGTCTTCTCCAGCAAACCCTCCAACAGATGCCATGGACAAGCTCTGTCCCAGCAGGAGGAGTGAAATTGGGAGCTGCCAACAGCCCCAGTGTCCCTTTGCTGAGCCCTGGGTGACACTTTCCTGGGGACAGTGGGGACTGGAACTGTGGGGGGACAAGCCCCAGCACAGCCCTGCCAGGGCAGCACTGCCTGCAGAGCACCCCACCAATCACCAATTCAGAGCACGCTCTAATATGAATTATAATTACACTTATAAGTACACAGATTACAACTATTTATGCTACAAATAAGACCATCCTGTATTTTAATTAACAGAAAATGATTGGAACTCAACTATAGCCTCTACTGGGAACAATATATAACAATTTATTGAAGCAAGGCCATGCCAGCCCCATGAGCAGCCTGGCAGGAGAGGGGGAGTGGGCAGGGCTGGGGGTCCCACCCAGCTGAGCCCTCACACAAGAGCAGGAGCTGCTCCAGAGCAGGCAAGAGGTCAGGAGAGAGGGGTGCCAGGGGAGAGGGAGGAGAGAGGGCTGCCAGAGAGAGGGAGGAGAGAGGGCTGCAAGGGGAGAGGGAGGAGAGAGGGCTGCCAGGAGAGAGGGAGGAGAGAGGGCTGCAAGGGGAGATGGAGGAGAGAGGGCTGCCAGGGGAGAGGGAGGAGAGAGGGCTGCCAGAGAGAGGGAGGAGAGAGGGCTGCCAGGAGAGAGGGAGAAGAGGGGGCTCCCAGAGAGATGGAGAAGAGGGGGCTCCCAGAGAGATGAAGGCTCATATCCCTGGAGAGCCTGCAGGCAGAGCCTGGGGGTGGAAGCAGGCAGGGCACAATGGCTCTGCCCTTGCTGGCTGATGGAAATTGAGGAAAGACCTGAGCAGGGCACAGTCAGGGAGGGCAGGAGCCCAAGGACCTGGAAGGGCACCTGGCTGAGGAGCTTCTCTGGCTCAAAGCCCTCAGGAGGGACTTCAGGAAATGGCAGCTGGAAAATACAGCTCTTCCACCCAGCCAAGCAGATGCACACAAGGTTATTTAAAGGCTACTGCCCTTGGCCTCAGTGATGCCTCTGCAGGAGCACGTGCTATATGTAAAGGAATTGAGAGGGAGAAACCACAGAGTTCACATCTCTCGATACAACACAAATTCACTTGGATACTGCTGTAAAAAGCCCATAAAGCACCATGCAAGACTATCCTTTTGATGAAATCTTTAAAAAACCTTACTAGAAATCTTTCCCAATTTCAAAGAAAATTCTTATCTGCCATGTAAATATAGTTGCAAAATATTTTTATAGACTTCACAAGTTATACATTACAAATATGCATCAGATATTCAAATTTTCCAAGGGGAAATATTTAAGGAACCTACCAACCCAAACCATTCTATGATTCTATGAAAACAAGAGAAGCCTCTCCACTTCCAGTGAAAGTGAACCATAAAATCCAAAGCAGTAGCATAAAAACAAATGAGATGTATCTGATTATATGACATATTATATACTCACATAATTAGGTGCAATATGTAATAATTCTATACACACTTTTTGTATGCATAGGGATACAAGTGTGAATATGGCAGTGTTAGGTTACTGTTTCAACTGATGATCTTAGATCCCCAGCCTAAAATATTCTGTGATTCTGTGTAGGACACCACAAATACAAGACACAGCATACAGTGTGTGATACATAACAATATGATCACATCCATGGCAGCACTCAGGTTTTGCTGTCAATTACAAACAGCTACTGCCCCACCAGCCCTAATCCTCCACAGACCCTTGGACCAAACCCCTTTGGTCCCTCCCAAGGGTTAGAAAACCCTTGGAAAGCCCAAAGAGCTGCCAGGATGGGGGGGCAGCCCCAAATCACCAATACAAAGCATGTTGTTTACTGGGGAACAGGGCAATGTTCAGCTCTTAGCTGAACTCAGTCTTAAATGCCTTTTCCAACCTAAATGATTTGATGATCTTAGGAAAAGCCAAAGAGTGTTGAACTAAGGGTTTGCCTAAAACCCAGGGAGCATGGCATGGTTCAACATGAATGGGAGCTGCTGTATTCATCTCTGTTGCAAGGTATTCAAGGGAATTTCTCCATACAACAGCTCGGAGCGATTACATTAAGAGATGTATAATTTGGTTAGGCTGACCTCAGAATGGAATAAAGAGCTGCTGATTTCCATAATGTCAGCCTCCACGCTCAGAGAGGTCAGGGAACCTACAGTGATACACAAAACACTTTGGGAGTCGTTAAGCTGAGAGAGCTGGGGGGATCTGGAGCGAGCAGGGACAGCAGACAGGGGGCTCAGGGGGTCCCACCCCACCAGCTCCGGCCCCTGGCGATGCTGAGTGCTGCTGGCTGCCCAGGAGCCATCCCCGGGGAGGGGATAAGCAGTGCATGCCTAAAGAGCATCCCTCCTGTTTGGGGGGCTCCTGCAGGACAGAGGCTGGGGCTGGCCCCAGGCAGGGGCTCAGGGAGGGCAGGGCAGAGCCTGACCTGGCTTACCCCGCACAGCATCGCGTCGCAGGCACAAAAAAGTGCTGAGTTACAGTGACCTCCCAAGGAGAAAACAAGACTGGCAGCGCTGCCTGCGAAGCCAGCCTTCCCACGAGTGAAACATCATCTCTGAAAATGCTTTAATTATTACCACTCCTCAAAACAAGCCTCACTTCATCAGCCCGGCCTGTCTCAACAGCGCAAACTTTCTCCGGGTTGGAAATCATCTCCTTTTTTCCCCTTTTCCCCTGCTCTATCCACAGTATTACTCAGAAGCAAGCCAAATCCCTTCCAATTATATATCATGACGTTTCCCCAGCGCTGCACTAAAGCGAGGCCCTTCACTTCTAAATGGCATGGTTTATAACAAATTGTCTGTTATACCAGACAGAAACTGATTTCCTCAAACCCAGCATATTAAAGTGAGTACATTCATTCTGGTTGTAACACACAAAATGTGATTATAACAGACACTTTGGGGGCTTTTTAAGGCTAGCGGAGAAGAGGAGGATAAGCTGGAGGGGAAGAAAGAATTGACAAGTAGAGAAATGACAGAGAAAGAGAAACAGCCACGCTGATTTCATTTCTTACAAAACAAAAATCTTTGTGTGTTGTAGAAATGTGCTTTAGTTAACACCGCCAGATAGCCAGAGCAAAAGCTGCCGGTGCTGCCTGAAACGAAAATTGCTCTATTGTGCTTAGAAAACCATTTCCCACAGTGAGGAGAACGCTTTGCAGGTAGTACAAAGCAGATCTGAAACCAACGGGGCCTTATCCTGCAACTGTTGCTCCCTCAAATAATCCCTGCAGCCACGAGGAGCCCCAACTAAATCAGTGTGAGTGAGGATTATGCGGGAGTGTATCAAGGTTGGGGGATTAGACCAGGATTATCACTAAAACCAGTAATTCCCCATCTTACTGATGGTGGCCATCAGCTCAGGAGGCAGTGGATGGCCACGGCCCCCCCGGTGCTGGCCACAGCTCTGGGAGCTGCTGGGTGTGGGGGTCCTGTTGGATCAGAGCCTGCTGCACCTTGAGCTTCTCCTCCAGCGGGCCCCACCAAAGCAGCACCAGAGCAGGACCATGCCTGATGGACTCTGCCTGCAGTGCAATGTCAGAGCTGCCACTGCCCTTCCCAAGTGCCACACGAGCCATCCCCGACCCCCGAGAGCCATCCCCGACCCCCGAGAGCCCTCCACCCTGGGACGTGCAGCCTCTCAGAGGGCTCTCCCATGTCACCTCCTCGCCTCTGGCATGCCAGGTGCTGCCACCACGGTGGCCCCAGGGACAGAGCCAGCTGCTGTCCCCAGGGTGTTTCCCATCCTGGAGCATTAACCAACATCACCTCCCGAAGCGGTGCAAATGTGGGATGTAAAACTGCCTCTGAAACACAGGTACAGCCATCACACACATACTGTTTACTGTTTAAACCATCAAGTCAAAGTGCAGGCATGTAAGTGCTACCCAAGGGTGGCTGCTCTACATGCAAGTCATGTCCCCTGGATCCTAAAAGGCTCGGCATTCAGACCAATTTCCACACCACCCCAATGCAACACGCATTTTTATCAAGGAAGCTGCCTAATGGCTCCTATTAATTTTGATTTTTAATCTCCTGCTACAACTCCCAGCAATATACATGCGAATCCTGACAACAAGCCCTTTTGGTTTCAAAGCTGACTTCTCCAGCTCAAGGAGGACACCAAAGAGCTCTCGGCAGCAGCAAAGCCTCCCAGCAGCACTGCCCCTGCAGCTCCAACATGTCCCACTCTCCCTGATGCAAAACAAGTCCAAACCCTAACGCAGGCCAAGCCTCCTGCTGTCAGCCACGATCACCAGAGCTGCTCACAAACACTTCGTGCCATGGCTGCCTACAGCCACAAGGCTGCTGAGGGGCTGTGGGCAGGCACCCCCGAGTGGCACCCTGGCACCCACGGGACCACTGATTCCCAGCAGGGCCAGCACCCCGGGGTATCCCCCACTGCCTCCCAATGCTCTCTTGGCAGCACTTCCCTGGCACAAGCAGAGCTGATGGCCAAGCCCAGCCCCACCCAAAGGGAAAAGCTTTACAAGGGTGGTCTCAAACTTCTTTTGTATCCTCAGAGCGGGGTTGCAGCCCCCACAGGCGCCACTCTTTAATCCTTTCTGGATCACCAGGGAGAGATGAGAAGCACCAACAAACCCAATTATTCCCAGCCCCCAGACCTGCCACCGCACTAGAAGAAACATTTCCTGAGGCTCCACAAACAAGCCATCCTTGGGGACTCTTATTTCAAGGCTCCTGACTGTTAAAGTAAATGAGGCTCACGTTAAAGACCAGACATCACAAACCCACCGCTGCTGGGGCAGCACGTGTCTGCAGAGGCAATAGCTTACCCTCAGCCACAGCCACCATATGCCAAGTGACACTGCCACAGACACATTTGCCTCGTATTTTATCTGTTATCAACCCATGCTTTGCCTTCCCATCAGGAAAAGTCACTCCTAGGTGGAGCAGCAATGATATCTCCCCGATGCTGACACCTCATAAAGCCTCCCAGGGGAAACAACAGCAGCTTCATCACTGGAAGGGATTCAAACCAGCCCAGACAAAGCACCACTGGGAGCACTGCAGGGAATGCTTTGCCTCTGCAAACTCTGGGCAGGGACTGTGTTTATTAAATCCTCAGTACCAGAGGTGTGCCAATAGCACCCTGCACAGCCACAGCATCACAGCACTGCTCTGGCACTGAGGGTGCAGGGGGTACAGGGCTGCCATGCTCACCCATGGAAACAACTTCTGTGGAGTTTCTGTGTCACCCCATGTGCCAGGACAGGGCTGTCTCTCTAGCACCAATGAAGCACCTCACCCTCAGGGGTCACCAGGATTTTTAGAAGCCACCACCAACCAGCAGGACAGCTTTGCCTGCAACAGCTGGAAGCATAACACTGGGGTTCTGCCAAAAACATCAACATTCCCACCCTAAACTAAACTTCCAAACAGCTTCCAGTTGGGATTTCTCCACCCTGTACCCTGATCCTGCCCTTTTGTCCAGAAGCACCTCCAGAGAGGGAGCAGATCCCTGCCAGGATGTGTTTCTCTGGCACGAGAGGCGCCGGTGCCCTGGCAGGACTGGTGAGCTGCATGCTGCCCTCCAGCCAGCTCTGGGGCTGCTGTTCCACTGACACCCTGGCCACTCATCACAAGAGACAAACTTCCTCCTCCAGGCAAGCTAGCAGCTCCTCACAGTGCATCTCACCTGCACAAGTGATGGAAAACAGGGTGAGCTGCAGCCACAGGGAGAAACGAGCATCCTGTCTCCCTCACAAGAGGGTGAACAAGGCAGGGAAATCTCTGGAGGGCACATTCCATGAGAGCCCAGCCCAGCTGTTGCATCACAGAGAAGCACAGGCAGCACTGCCTTCTGCATGCAGCTGCCTGTTAACTTTATCAGCTGAGTTAGGATGTTCCTGATGGTCCTTCCATCCTCCCTGGCACCTGAGCTCCCACTGCCAGCATGCACTTCTGGATAGTGCCAGCACGTGATGGATTTTGTGACTGGTGGCAGTGAATCACAGGCTGACAGGATGCTCCACTGCTCCAGTGCCCACAGCAAGGCACCAGCCAGAGATGCACTCCAGAATCCTCTCCAGAAGACCCTGCTCCAGGACGACAGGAATTGCTCAGGGACCACTGCCCACAGCAGGCCAACAGCAGCGGTCACTCCTATGGGCCAACACTGGTACACGACCTCTCAGAGCTGGTTCTGCCTCAGTGGGAGTCAAAGCCCAGGGTTCAGTGAGCATTCTGCCAATACAACCACAGCAGGACCAGGCCCCCAGCACCAGCCCTCTCCAGCAGCCCTGCAGAGGGCCGGGCTCAGCTCTCTGCAGCACCAGGATGAATCTGAAGCAGCTCCACTGCCTTCAGCAGCAGCATTTTGCATTTACACCAGCACACTGAACACAAAACAGAGTGAGCCATAAATATTTCAGCTGCTTTTTCAGCTTTGTTATTCTGTTCAAAGCAGGAAACATGACAAACCTTTGATTGTTTTGCTTAAAACCGAACAATAATTCAAAGAGAGACAAACAAGCAACATTAAATGATGCCTGTGATGTACAGGAAAGCCAAAGAATTAGAAGAAACTGATGAGGATGGTGTGGATCAGAGCAGACCCTTTCCCTGCCTTCAGCAGGTACCACACATCCCTCCCATGCCAGCCAGGGTCCTGCACAGTGCAGGGACAGCACTGGGCCAGGGGTGCATGCTGTCACAATGGGGCATCCTGCACTGTCTGCACCCCCAGCACAGCCAGCTGCCTCCAGAGGAACAGCCACCAACACCAACTCCAACAACCTTCTAAAACAACTTCTGTGAAGGAGAGTTGTGTCTCCTCCCCTGAGCATCACCACACTCAGAATCCTCCTGCCAAGCCTCCAAATGCTGTCACCTCCAGCCTCCGCTCTGTGCGGAGCCAGCCTGGCCTGGCCCATCCCCACCTGGGCACCTCTGAGGGTCTCTGCAGTGTCTGGGGACAAAACACCCACCCATGGCCACATGTCAGGGCTGCCCCAGAACCCACAGGTGAGTGCTGGCTGCTCCCCCCTGCCCATCATCCATCACTGCCTCCCCCTGGGGTGTCCAGCACACAGAAACCACAGGAGTGTGCTCTGTGCAGCACACAGAGAAAACACAGGAGTGTGCTCTGGGCAGCACACAGAAAACACAGGAGTGTGCTCTGGGCAGCACACAGAAAACACAGGAGTGTGCTCTGGGCAGCACACAGAAAACACAGGAGTGTGCTCTGGGCAGCACACAGAAAACACAGGAGTGTGCTCTGGGCAGCACACAGAAAACACAGGAGTGTGCTCTGGGCAGCACACAGAAAACACAGGAGTGTGCTCTGGGCAGCACACAGAAAACACAGGAGTGTGCTCTGGGCAGCACACAGAAAACACAGGAGTGTGCTCTGGGCAGCACACAGAAAACACAGGAGTGTGCTCTGGGCAGCACACAGAAAACACAGGAGTGTGCTCTGGGCAGCACACAGAAAACACAGGAGTGTGCTCTGTGCAGCACATAGAAGGCACCAAAGCCTGCTCTGTCCAGCACACAGAAACCATCAAAGCCTGCTCTGAGCAGCACACAGAAGGCACCAAAGCCAGCTCTGTCCAGCACATAGAAGGCACCAAAGCCTGCTCTGAGCAGCACACAGAAGGCACCAAAGCCTGCTCTGTCCAGCACATAGAAGGCACCAAAGCCTGCTCTGAGCAGCACACAGAAGGCACCAAAGCCTGCTCTGAGCAGCACACAGAAGGCACCAAAGCCTGCTCTGAGCAGCACACAGAAGGCAGCAGTGCCCGTTTGCCCAGCAGCCCGTTCTGGCAGCACCAACACTGACAGACCCACACACATCAGCTCAGCCCAGCCGCTGCTGCCGCCCCAGCACGAGTCCTGCCCGCGCTCACCTCCGGCAGCGGCATCCCGTTGATGATGAGGTCGGGCTGCTGGGGGCTCTGCCCCGTGAAGGTGTGGTGGTAGATGTGGTTGGAGCCGGCGTTCCTGCTGTTCTGGCTCTCCACGTTGAGGAAGGTGCTCTCGGAGCGGCGGCAGCCCAGCGGCAGGGTCTGCTGGTGGTAGTCGAAGTAGTTGAGGGAGGAGGTGAGAGAGGAGCAGCTCACAACGTTCATTTTATCCGTCTCCTCCACGTCCCGCGGCACCAGGCGGATGTCGTTCTTGCTGATCTTCTTCTTCTTGCTCGATTTCTTCTGATGCCCGTAGGAGTACTCCGCGATTCTGGGGGACAGAGGGAGAATGAGAAGCTGAGAGCATCCTGAACCCTGCCCTGCTAGACACACACACAGAAACCCAGAGGGCTTGGCCCCCATCTCCGTGTAGGCTTCTTAGTCATGCCCGTTACGTCATGGTTTGGGTCTGGTGGCAAGGCTTATTTTCATATGTATAACGTTTTCAGGTCAAACACCTAAAAAAAGGGAAGGAAGAATGCTTCTGTTTTGATCTAGTCTATGTAATTGCTGATATTTAGTTACTAGGAGTAAAGTCCAGCCTGCAGAAGAGAAAAATGGAGATGTTCAAATCCATGAACTGAAAAGGGTACCTGCATTCATTTCCATGCATAATAAGGATTTTTAAAGTGATTTAATTTGGTTCCCATAATGAAAATTCAAAACGAATAGCAGATTTTTCCCCGGTTCATTTTCCATAGCAGTAAATAAAGCAGACCCAGAAGCAGTCCTAGCTCACAGGCTCAATTCTCTCACACTCCAAAGGCTGTTTGTTTATTAATGCTTTATCTAAATTGCTGGTGTTTTGACTGTGTCCTGATCATACCTGATCTTTTCTCCAATTGAATTCCATTCCTGCCTCACACTGACACGCACATCCCCTTCTGCTGGGAAATGCTTTCACCTTCTCAAAATCAGAGAACAACAACCGTGTGTTTTGCAAAGAAAAATGATCCTTTTTGACCTTTTTATTTTACTGCAAGCTTGTTTTTCTCTGCCTTCCCTTCCCTCTTTGCTTTCCACCTGCCAAAAGAATCAACTGATGAAGTGCCTTGTTTGCCTTCTGCAAAACACCCGAGGAAAAAAGTTAATGCAAAACACCACCCAAACAAATAATGACAAATTATTTGCACCTTGCATCAGTTGGGTCTGCTCAGCTCAGAGTGGCTCATCTTGCCACAGCGAGCACCACAACAGTCCCTGCCATGAATTTGTACATGCACAGCACTGGGCAACTCGGTATTTCCTAGGGAAGCACATCAAATGCTATGCACAGTCAGAAATGCACATTTGAAAGTCAGGATTTTGCTCCTCTTCTTGATATGATAACAGCATTAAAAAAAAAAAATCCAATAGCTGCAACAGAAATAACGGGATGAATAAATAATACAGTTCATCTGGAAAGGCAAATCTTGGACAAATATTCTAGTTCCAGAAAGCTAATTGCCTGAGCATGAAAACGCCACTAAGTCGAACAGCCCTCATACGTGCCTCATAAATTAACACGTCATTTGAAGAGTCTCCAGCAGCTCTTGTGAAGAATCTCCAACACAGGGCTCTGCAAAGCCCAGAGGCGTGGGGAGAGGGTGCCCCACGGTCGCTGAGCCTGCCTGGTGCTTCCCCAGCTCTGCAGCTGACTCCAGCCCAGACACACCGACAGCAGCCCGAGCACCCCCCGAGCGGGCAAATAAATCACAGCCAGGCAGGGGTTTCTGTTCTGCCAACAATCTATATGCTGCTGACTCGTCTAACAATGCCTGATGAAGCTTTAATTGTTTTGTTTACCTAAATGTTTAAGTTTGGCAATGCGAGAGCCCAATTATTTCCTGCAGGCATTCATTTTGCTGTCCCTTCTCTATTGACCAATTATTTAATTAAACCGCACTTCATTAATCCCTAAGCCCTCACAGTAAACCCAGGGCTTATACGTATGTGGGTAGCTGTTAGGGGCACCACCACAACACGATTTTTACCCATTCAGGTCCTATCCCCTTTTAATGGGCCGAGCTGGCAAGAAATCTGGTCTATGAGCTTTCACTTGAAGCTAGACATCCCATAATACAGCACAGACCGACCTTTATTTGCAGATGATTTTTCCCCCATCGAGCAAAAAGGCTTATATACGCACTTTACGCTGTGAAAACGGGGTACAATGCCCCGACTCTCCGGCATTATTTCTGCGTAAATAAAACTTTAAAGACCGCACATCCCCCCGCGCCGCTGAATTGCCAGGGGCGAGCGTGCGTTTCCAAGGTAGAGCAAAATTAATTTCCATCCCTCCTCTCTGAAACGACTCGGTGCCGAAGGAATGGAGAAGTCATGGCTATTTCACTAGTAACAGGATTAAACCATTTATGAGGCATTGCAGCTGCTCTTTTATGGCATCTGATTGATATTCATGTGTGGTTAGCATTTGTCTCCTAACTTGTGTAACACAGAGAATAGTAAAAGAGAGACAATAATCGCCGGGCTGTTACATATTCAGGGGACTGGATTTCCCCTATCAGCCTTTCAGCGGCTCCAGGCGCGGGGCTGACCTCCCCTCCGGCATTTCGGACCGCGGAGCACTCACCCAGCCAGGGCAAAACGACAGAGCGCCGCAAAACCCCCTGGCCCCATCTCCGCAAAACCCCCTGGGCTCCATCCCCGCAAAACCCCCTGGCCCCATCTCCGCAAAATCCCCCTGGCCCCATCTCCGCAAAAACCCCTGGGCTC